>MU178097.1:0-15965 GCA_016695465.1 Suillus americanus | reverse complement strand
TGATATGATTGCGACCTCAGTAGTACTCTTTGTCGGTGTTTTGGACGTTAGCTACTTAGCGTTACTCACTTCTTATTTTCTCCCTCAGTTGTTCCGCTCAAAGGCTGGGGCGAGCATCATATCTACTTCTATAGAACTTTGATAACATGTACGTAGTATTCGCGTACTATATGAATTCAGTGACTCGTTCCGCTCAATGGCTTGCACGTGACAGATCCTCGGGTTATTATCTCGAACTCGGATTTCCTCTGCGCTCTTGAACGTTCCTGACGCGCCGTGAGTTGTAAATTTCCTATTGAAGTAAATCGACTAACAAGCACTCGTCATACACTCGCTTTCGACGTATTGTATTAACGAGAACCTTAATCTCCCGCTGGTCTTCATTCAGAGAGTCCATATCTCATCAAAGTTCATGACAGTTGATGCATGTGCTCAGTCCAAGGGCAGAACAAACAATGTCGCCAATCCCTAGACCACTCTCTCCCAAACTCAGCACAAACGCCACACACCGAAGCCTCGTCTATAATGATAATTCTAGCGCTTAAACCTCTCCCACCAGTCTCGCACGTGCTTGCGTTTCTATTGGTTTTGCTTGTATGACCTGTTACTAACACGACTGAAAGGCGCTGCGCTTGCCGTAGTGAAGATCTAAAACTAACCTAGCATGTACTGATGGCAAACCTGAAGGGCACGTCATGATGGGTGTTGAGAGTTATAATCACTTCATGTTGCGAGCCTGCTGGACAGCGGGATGCATGTCTCTACCAAGTACGTCGATATTAGCCTCCTCCCCGCACAGATGGGTGCCATTTTTTAAAACCTATGTGTATCTCATCTTACGCTCTGAATTTCATCACTGCATGTCAATTTGCATCAAGTGTTTCAAGTCTGTCACTTGGCAGCGGACGCAAGCCGTCTCTCCACACAGTGGTCCAATTTGAGGCTTGAGGTGTTAAACGCAGGCCGAAACATTGTGTACCGCAATCACGTCGACCGCCGCTATCGATATCGCCGCCAGCTTACAGATTTGAAGTTTAGCAAAGGTGATATCACCGTGCACACTATTGAAGCTCGCACTTGAAAAAAGATGACATCTACGCTATCTACAGCTCACTGGCAGGTATGAACATGGTAGATTTACTGCTCGTGTCTTCGACTTGTCTTTGTCTCATGCCTTGATCGAGTGATAATATTTACTTTTGAAATCAACATCTTCAACCTAATTATTTGATTGATACAGAGCTCAAAGATGATCCTATATTCACCGGTCAGACACACATGCGTCACGAACGTCGTTGCACATACCTTTACGAGTTTCTGCCGTTCAGATAAAACACTGAGGCAAGACTGCAGACCCTTCAAACAACACTGTCTTTCAAGCCACAAGAGGAGATCACGATTCCAGAATGACATCAATATATGGTAGAGCTTGTCGTCCCATGGAAGCGGAACTCGAGAGAGATGGAAGGCCCAATTTTGGCATGCGTAATTGAGAGCATCGGAAGCTGATTGACAGCGCTCCCGTGTCTTGCTTGCGGAAATCGAGAACGCTGTCATAGCACGGATGATCTCCATGTCAGGTAGATGACGATCCTGTGGGAACACATAAACGGAATGATCCCGATGCCTTAACGCCAGGAACATTGGAAACAGCAAGAAATCCGGCAAACTCTTCAAAAGTTTGATCACTCGAAAAGCTGGCAGTAAAGCAAATTCTGGGACGATCACGTATTTGTCGATTGCTTCCAGGGTGCACGAGAATTCTTCCATTAATGGTTCCCGGACCGGTGCCACAGAAGAGAACTGCCGTGTAGGATCATGGCGCATCTGCAGCTCGCCACGCCCCATCTCAGTTTGGGACTGATGTCGCCTACTATCACTGGTGTGCATTTGGCCTCGCATCCTTTCGGTCTGCAGCAGTCCTTGTCCGCCCAAGCAGCTTCTTCCCCCTTCGGTCTGCAGCAAGCCTCGCCCGCGGTTGGTCTCCCACCAAAATCGTCCATCTTGGGTCAACAGCCAGTCTCGCCCCCTTTCGGTCCACAACCAGTCTCGTCCGCTCTCAGTCCACAGCCACTCTTTCCCGCCCTGGGTTTGTAGCCAGTTCTCTCCTCTCTGTGTCTGCAACCAGTCATTCCCTCCTTGGGACTGCAACCAGTCCGTCCCTCCCTGGGTCCGCAGCCAGTCCACACCGCTCTCGATCTCTAGCCAGTCTTTTCCCCTCTTTGTCTGCAACCAGTCGTATCCCCCCTGCGTTTGTAACCAGTCCTTTCCTGCTTGTGTTCGTAGCGAGCGTCGCCCGTTCTCGATCTCTATCCAGTCTTGCCCGCTCTCGGCCTGCAGCCAGTCTCTGCCACCCTTAGACTGCAGCCAATCTAGCCCGTCTTGGTTCTGTAGCCAGTCATCCCCCCCCTCTGTCTGTAACCAGTCTTTCCCCCCTTTCGTCTGCAGCCAGTCGTCTCCCCCTCGCGTTTGCAACCAGTCCTTGCCTATTTGTGTTCGTAGCAAGCGTCGCCCGTTCGCGGTCTGTAGCCAGTCTTGCCCGTTCTCGGTCTGCAGCCAGTCTCTGCCACCCTCAGACTGCAGCCAGTCTAGCCCGTCTTGCTTCTGTAGCCAGTCACGTCCCTCCTCCGTCTGTAACCAGTCTTTTCCCCCATTTGTCTGCAGCCAGTTGTCTCCTCGCGTGTGTAACCAGTCCTTGCCTATTTGGGTTCGTAGTAAGCGGTGCCCGTTCTCGGTCTGCAACCAGTCTTGTCCGCTTTCAGTCTGTAGCCAATCTTTTCCACTCTCTGTCTGCAACCAATCTCGTCCATTCTGGGTCTGCAGCCAGGCTCGCTCGCCTGTGGTATGCAGCCAGTGATTCCCACTCTGGGTTTGCACCCAGTCTCGCCCGCTCTGGGTTTGCAGCCAGGCACAAATGCCGCCCTGGGTCTGCAGCCAGGCATGGGTCCCGCCTTGGGTCTGTAACCAGGCCCTGACTCCGCCACAGCCCAGAAGCCAGTCATGAATAACTCCACGGTCACACCCACTCTCGATCTCCAGACAGCCTTGCCCCCTCTGCATCTGCAGGCAGCTTCGTCCGAACGGGGTCCACAGCCAGTCTTGTGCGCTATCGGTCCACAACCAGTCTTTCCCTCCATCGGTCTGTAGCCAGCTATCCCCCCGCGGGGTCTGCAGCCAGTGCTTTCCTGCTTGGGTCTGCACCCAGGCACGCCAATCTAGGTTCGCTAGCCACGCACGCCCGTCTAGGTTCTCTAGCCAATCCTTCCCTCCGTCAGTCTGCAGCCAAGTGCGCCCATCTAGGGTCTCCAGCCAGGGATATAATTCTGAACTGCGGTCTCCACGAAGCCATATCAGACCTATAAGGGTTTGCATTGGCTCCAGTGGCTCGACGATGAAGGACAGTGAATGTTCTAAGCTCTTGGGGTCTCGGGGTTGCAGATATTGGCTGTGCCTGTTCAGTTCTAAGAGTGTATCCAGGAGGGCAGTACTTTCTGGAAGATCTCGCATCATCAAGGTCAAACAGGATTGAGCGAGTAAGGAGTGGGGTGATATGATATCGTGTACTTGGGGGAGGCTGCAGTTTGAGGGGTCGGAAGCATAGTCACGGACGGACGAGTGATATATATTCACAGGGAGACTGCTGTCCGCAGGAATATCTAAGACAGACCGTAGCTGCAATAACATTGTTTCGGCATCCCTACCCTGACCAGGGCCAATAAGTTCTGAGATTTGTGAGATTGGCAGGGGGTCTGCAAGAGTAGCAACAACGGATAGGTGCAGGTACGCGCGCATGGGATCGGCGCAGGTGGAAAGGATACAGTCGTATAACTGGTAAACTTCCGTTCCTGGTAACCGATCATTCGTGAGTTCGAGTACGAGCTGGAGGCGATCCCGGGGATCATTGTCCCCATCAATGATAAACTTGATCATCGTGGACGCTACAATGAAACGTCTGCCTGCTCGGTTTGCAAGCCGCTCAAGTTGAGCCCTCGACGGCTGCGGGAATCCGGGATGGCGACCCTGCAGCTCTTGGAAGGAATGCTCCAAGAAAAAACGAATGTCGGTATCAACGTCTACGCCGTCCAACGAAATGATGACTGACATGCCCTCCCTAGAAATCCTCACTGGTATCTCGCGCACTAGCGGGCGCACCTCTTCATTTTGAAATGCTTTGCAGATATGCGATTCCAAGCGACTGGTGACCAGAATGTGGGTCACAGGCAGATCAGGTTCACGCAGGGCGCGTGCAAGGAGGAGGATGAGATCAGTAAGCTCGGATTCGGATGTGCATTCATCAAGGGCATCGACAATGAATGTCAAAGGCGGACACTCGCACAGTCTGGCCCGAAGCTTCCGGAGAGGTCGGAGAAAGAGCGCATCCATCTGGTCACGAAGAGAATTGTCCGGGTCTAGAAGGGTAGGGTCGACCTGAATAGCTCTGTTCACGTCCTCACGGACACTGGGAAAATTGGTGGCAAGCTGATAGGCAAGCGTCGCAAAGAAATATCCAGCTGTGCAGCGTTTGGTGTGCTTGCGCGAGAAAAAGAATGTCCCTGCGAGCCGTGTTTCGCCATTTGTGTACTCTGTCATTCTCAGAGATTTCATCTTTTCAGCTACAGTGAACGCAACAGCAGACTTCCCCACCCCCGCGTTTCCATGGAGCCAAATGAGTTGATTCCTCTCTTTGCCATCTAACGAATGATAGATGCAGTTAAGAAGGTCCACCCGGGTCCCATCTAGACATTTCGGATGGGGTCGACGTTCGCGAGAGTCGTATTGAGCACCCTTTACAGCGACCTGGAGCAGTGTCTCAAAATTTTCTTTGAAAGACCTACGAACATTACTAGGGACTGTCAGTGAAGTCAGAAATTTCGCAACATAAAGAATAAAGATGGAGATACTGACACTGATCCTGATAACTCATTGCCAAAGTTGATGAAAAGAGAATATCGGAACAGAACAACTGATTTATTCAGTTTCTATTTAAGGAACTCGGACCATGGCACCAGATACCTCACGTTCAAGTGAACTTTGCCAACGATTATTGACTTTTACACCGCTTGCGTTCATTGAACGAACGGTACGGTCACTGACCGGCAGAACATCGTACTGCGAACTTAAGAAACAATATCACGAGCATTGGAGAAAGGTGAAGAAAAGAATCTATGATGTGATAACAAGACAGCAGCATAAGATCGATAGCGTCAAACTGATAGTAACAATGACCCTGAAGCTTGGAGATGTTCCTATATGTTCTCGTCAGGTGCTGGGTCGCTAAAGTAAGCAATAATTTAAATACCTTTGCAAGTTTCTGTCCTTTGAATAGAACAGTGAGGCAAGATCGTAGGCCCTTCAAACACCACTGCCTTTCGAGCCAAGAAAGGAGATGATGATTCCAGAAAGCCTGGAATATATGGTTGAGCTTCTCCTCCCATGGATTTGAAGCATGTGAGAGATGTATTGCCCAGTTTTGGCATGCGTACTGGACTGTGGCGGAAGTTGATTGACCACGTTCCAGTGCTCCATTTGCGAATTCCAGAAAATCCTCCATGGCATAGATGATGTCCCTGTCTGGTGGACAGCGAGATTGTGGTAATTTGGAGGCAGAATGATCTCGATGCTTTAAGGCCAGGAACGCTGGAAACATCAAAAAATCCGGCAAGCTCTTCAACCGCTGGATTACTTGAAGGGCTGGAAGCAAATGCGATTCTGGTATGAGTATGTAGTCACTGATTGCTTCCATTATGCTCGAAAATTCCTCCATTGTAAACCAGGTAGACGCCATAGGAGTCACCTGCAACAATTGTGCATGGTTCGTCTGCAGCAAGTCTTGCCTGTTCTGAATTTGCAACCATTCTGACCCGCTCTGTATCTGCAATTGGTCTTGCGCAGTCTGGATCTTCTCATGGTTTCGCATGATCTGCTTCTGCGGCTGGTCTAGCGTGGTCCGGGTCTGCAGCGACTCTTGCCGGATGGTTGCCTGCAGGCGATCTTGCCTACCCTGGGTCTGCTGCCAGTCTTGCCCACTTTGGCTCTGCAGCCAATCTCGCCCGCTCTGAGTTCATAACCACCCTCGCCCGTCCCGGGTCTGCAGCCATCCTCTCCCATCCCGGGCTTGCAGCCACCCCTGCCCGCTCTCTGTCAGAAGCCAGTCTTGCCCTTGCTCAGTCTGCAGCCAGTCTTTCCCGCCCTGACTCTGCAGCCAGTCCTCTCCATCCGGAGTCTGTAACCAATATTTCCCCTCCTGGCTCTGTACCCAGTTCTTCCCCTCCTGTGTCTGCAGCCAACCTCGACCGCTCTCCCTCTGCAGCCAGTCTTTCCCCTCTTGTGTCCGCAGCCAGGCATTTCCTCCATTAGTCTGCAGCCAGTCTTTCCCCACCGGAGTCTGCAGCCAGTCCAGCCCATACTCGGTGTGGAGCCAAACCTGCCCGCTCGGGGTCTGGAGCCAATTTCGTCCCGACACAGTCTGAAGCCATTCATCTCCCGCCTCGGTCTGTAGCCAGTCTTGCCCTCTCTTCTGCAGCCAGTCTTGTCCATTCTGGCTCTGCAGCCAGTCCCGTCCATGCGGAGTCTCCAACCAGTCATGCCCACCCTGGGTCTCCAACCAACTTTGCACACTATTTGTCTGCAGCCAGTCTTGTCCGTTCTGGATCTGCAGCCAACATCGGCCGCTTGGGGTCTGTAGCCAGTTTTGTCCGCTTTGGATCTGTAGCCAGTCTTGCCCACCCGGGGTCTGCAACCAGTTCCTGAGTGCGCCCTGGGTCTGCAGCCAGGCCCTGACTCCGCCCTGGCCCATCAACCGGTCCTGAATCCCCCTACGAGTGTGTATCCAATCTCGCCTGCTCTGAATTTGTAGCCAGCTTTGCCCGCTCGGAGTCTGAAGCCAGCTTCGTCCGCAAGGGGTCCACAGCCAATCTTGTCCGTTATCACTCCACAGCCAATCTTTCCCTCCGTGAGTCTGCAGCCAATCCTCCCCCCCCACTGTCTGCAGCCAGTCCTCTCCTCTTTCAGTCTTCAGCCATTCTCGCCCGTTCTGGATCTGCAACCAGCCTTGTCCGTTCTTCATCTGCAGCCAGCCTCTCCCGCCCAGGGTACACAGCCAGTCTTGCCCACACTCGGTCCACAGCCAGACTTTACCTCCACAAGTCTGCAGCCATCGATCTCCTCCTCGGGTCCGCAGCCACTCCTCTCCCATCTCAGACTGCAGCCAGCCTTTCCCTCCTTGGGTCAGCAGCCAGTCACACCCGTCTAGGGTCTCAAGCCAGTCCATCCCCCCGTTTGTCTGCAACCAGTTTTTCCCTCTTTGCGTTTGTAGCCAGCCATGCCCGTCCGGGGTGTCTAGCCAGAATTGTAAATCTGGGCCGCGATCTCCACGAAGCCACAGCAAGCCAACAAGAACTTGCATTGGCTCCGGTGGCTGGACGATGAAAGACAACGAGTGTTTTAGGTTCTGGGGGTCTTGCGGTTGCAAAGCTTGGCTCTGCCCCTCCAATTTGGAGACTGCATCCAGGAGGGCGGTGCTTTCTGGAAGATCTCGCACCATCAAGGTAAAACAGGAATGAGCAAGCAGGGAGTGGGGCGATGTGATATTGTGTACTTGGGGGAGGCTGCAGTTTGAGCTGTCGGAAGCATAGTCACGGATGGACGGATGGTAGATATTCACGGGAAGACTGATATTAGTAGGAACATCCACAAAAGACCATAGCTGCTTTAGTGACGTTTCAACATCTTGTCCCAAGTCAGGGCCAAGAAGTTCCGAGATTTGAGAAATTGGAAGAGAGTCAGCAAGGGCAGCAACAATGGACAAGTGCAGGTATGCACGCTTGGGATCGGCACAGGTGGAAAGGATACAGTCGTATAACTTGTAAACTTCCGTTTGTGGTAACCATTCACTCGTTAGCTCGAGCACGAGCTGGAGGCGATCCCGGGGATCATTGCCTTCATCAGCGATAAACTTGATCATCGTGGACGCTACAATGAAACGTCTGCCTGCTCGGTTTGCAAGCCGCTCAAGTTGAGCCCTCGACGGCTGCGGGAATTCGGGATGGCGACTTTGCAACTCTTGGAAGGAATGCTGCAAGAAAATATAAATGTCGTTGTCGACGTCTGGGCCGTCCAACGAGATGATAGTTGCATTGCCCGCCCCAGAAGTCTTTACTGGTATCTCGCACACCAGCGGGCGCACCTCTTCATTGTGAAATGCTTTACAGATATGCGATTCCGAGCGACTGGTGACCAGAATGTGGGTCACAGGCAGATCAGGTTCACGCAGGGCGCGTGCAAGGAGAAGGATGAGATCAGTAAGCTCGAGCTCAGATGTGCATTCATCAAGGGCATCGACAATGAATGTCAAAGGCGGACATTCGCGCAGTCTGGCCCGAAGCTTCCGGAGAGGTCGGAGAAAGAGCGCCTCCATCTGGTCATGAAGAGACTTGTTGGGATCTAGAAGGGCAGGGTTCTCCGAAATAGCTCTGTTCATGTCCTCACGGACACTGGGAAAATTGGTGGCAAGCTGATAGGCAAGCGTCGCAAAGAAATATCCAGCCGTGCAGCATTTGGTGTGCTCGCGCGAGAAAAAGAATGTCCCCGCAAGTCATGTTTCGATTCTGGTCTCCTCTGTCATTTTCAGACCTTTTATCCTCTCAGCTACAGTGAATGCCACAGCAGACTTTCCGACACCTGCCGTGCCATGCAGCCAAATGATTTGATTCTTCTCTAGGTTGTTTAATGAACCGTAGATGTAGTTAAGAAGGTCTACCCGGGTTCCATCCAGACATTTTGGATGGGGTTGACATTCGCGAGAGTCATATTGAGCACTCTTGACAGCAACCTGAGATAGCCTGAGCCAATCCCAATTTCGAGAAACTATTAATGAGGTCAGAGAATGAGAGAGAATAAGAAATGTGAATGCTGACATTGATCCCAATCACTCATCGACGAAGGTAAATTGTGAGATGGGACAGAAGAGATTGGAGGAGCACTGGTTCAATCAGACTCAAGCTCTCGAGGCACAACGTATGAAGACGTCAATCAAGTGCTCTGAGTCTAGTTAGCTTTAAGGCTGGATAAGTTGTAATGAGGGTCAAAGTTTCACTGATGTGAGGGGATGATTTGGCGCCAGACTAATATCCAGTGTGATGAGTTGTTGCAGCCACGCGAACTTGAAGATCAAGCTGTAGCGTGAGAGTGACACTGGGAATTATGTATGAGGCGCAAGATACGACTTGGAGTTATGTACTTGAAAGCAAATGGATATCGGTTCCACTGTTATCGAAAGCTCACCCAAATGTCGGGCGCTCGTCTTTATTGGTGCAGGTCCCAGACTGTTGAATGCTCAAGCGCTCATATCTGAGTCATCTTGGGTCCATGCCAGTGGGCGCGACTCGCAGGTCCGACTCGCTGCTCTCTCCTCAAGCGACTGCATCCTCACTCAAATGGATCATTTCTGGGTTCACATTACTGTTGCAGCAGTGCGCACATTTTCGCAATCATAAATACACGGTCTGTAAGTAATCTCTGTCAAATAGCATTTCCTTCATCTCAAAGGTAATGGCATCCTTCGTCGGTAACTTTATCCACACCACAGATAATGACGACGTCATCAATAGGTAGCATCCTGATACCAAAGCGATTTTTGGCCCCACAGGAGTGTCGATGTAATTGAACACGCCTATCATCCACTTGTACCCATCATCAGGATTCATCTGCAGTGCAGCTTTTTCCAGTACCTCAACCTCCAACACAACTTCGTCCACCCCAGGGAGATCACAGGCAAGGGTTGAAACCCCTTTATCAGTGGATAGCAATCGAGAAGGGAAGACCGCAAGTTTGATCCGGAAGCCTGAATTCGTCATAGCGAAACGGTCCGTCGGGCGACTACCACTGATCGGCTTTGCACATGTGGCACGATACGCTGCTGGGGAGGGAGGAAGTGCATTGGTGTGCGGAAGGACTGCGGCTTCCCCTGCCCAGTGCAGGATGTCTGTATCACTGGTGACTTGCATGAGAGCTTCGATGAGTCTGACAAATGCACGGTCTGCTCCTTCCCCGTAGGCAATCTGCAGTCCGACGTTGAAGATACCGGTCAACGAATAAGCAATGTCTTCATCTCTTGTTGCCCTCCTCCCTGCTGCCCACTCCATGCGCTCCTTGAGGAAGAATGGCCCTGGTTCAAAATGAAGAAGGTTTCGAGGACTGATGCCTGTGTGATTGCTGATCGCAGATAATATTTTGGCATCGCCATTTTCACCCTTATCGTAGTCCCGATCTGTCAAGGGTACCCAGTCTTCAGTAATATAGAACTTTGTCTTCTTCGGAGCAATCAATTCCTGCAATGTCCACACCCTTCTGAACCATTCGTCCTTTGTCATATCTTTCATGGATGTGGATTGCGCAAGATGGACAATGCATATCACCGAGTTTCTGTACCATCTGAACATGGAGCGAATCGATTTGTCTAGTTCAGCACTGCTGCTCTTATCGATGCAGCACGTATCCGACCATGCGAAGTCCACGTGGTGTGGTTCTCGAGCTAGGTTACAAAAGTTCCGGAGTTTGGTATATCCGGGAGTAGACTGATCTCGTATCTCGGCCTGGAGGTCCTTGTAGCTTGGCTCTCCTGCCTCCAGCCAGCGGTGAGAAAGGATGGCATATTTCACCCTTTCCTCAACCAAAGCCCGGACGGCAGATCGCCTATCAGAGTGTAGGGGATAGGGATATTCCTGCTCACTTCTAACTCTTTTACTCTCCTCATCGATCATACGACTCGTAATCTCGTCCATCCGTGATCTGAAATGCTGCTTCACGATTGTTCTGTCGACGAACTTCATGTCCGGCAGGGAAAGCAGGCGGAATGGGATGTCATTGTTTATATAGCGCATGAATTCTTCGAGAACTTCTTGAAGTGCTTCTGGCATTGGTACTGCTGCCTGCACAACCAGTTTCCTGAACTTTAGACCCGCACTAAATGCCATGACCAGAGAAAATTCACCTTGATTATTCGCAAGAGGAACAGTTCTATTACCCTGCAGCTGCATGTTGTGATCCACGTTAATTAGTATTGCTAGTGATCGTTTCACATGAAGGCTCACCTCGTTGTAGTGTTGGTAGAAGATGCGGCCGGCATTGACAGGTCATCACAATATTGATAAAGGATATACTAATCGGGTAGATTTAGTGCCCAAGATCAAACATTTCTATCGCTTGTTTCAGGGTTACCAGTAAACCGTTCAGATATTCGTGTGGACGAAACAGTTTGAGTGGCATCGAGCCTCTTCTGGACAGTGCCAGGGCACTGACAACTGGACCCATACATCACGATAATATGGTCATTAACTGCCAGCCGCAGTAGTGTAGACCCTGCAGATGTTCCTATTTACGTCTACGAATTATTAATACATGTCATGCAAGTACAAATCAAATGAGTGGTTCCAATGAAATTGCGCGGGATTGTGCGATAAAACAACAGCATGTTTCCTTCTATGATTTCAGACGGGTGACTGAGCATGGAGATGCACCTATATGCGCCAGTCAGGGACTGAGTCACGAAAGTAATAAATACACATACCTTTGCAACTTTTTCCCCTTCGGATAGAACAGCGAGGCAAGATAGCAGACCCTTCAAACACCCATCAGGAAATGTACACATTACTTAACCTTGCCTTAAACAGACTTAAGTTGTACTTTTGCAACTTGGCAAATATGGACCTGCTTGTCCAGAAATTCAACTTCAACATGGTCAGAAAAAAATTGTTCAGTTATATTAGTACATATGATTTGGTATAGACTGCACTAAAAAAATACAAGATTTACCAGGTGAATGATGCATGAGAGAGGAAACAAATCTAGCCAAGCTGAGAAAGTAACAAAAAAGGAAGTCAAGAAATGTGAGAATTTACTGATGCCACTGCCTTTCGAGCCAGGACAGGAGACAATGATCCCAGAAAGTCTGGAATGTGTGGTTGAGCGTCTCGTCCCATGGATTCGGAGCACATGAGAGATGTATGGCCCAGTTTTGGCATGCGTACTGGACTGCGCCAGATGTTGATTGACTACATTCCAGTGCTTTTTTGCGAATCCTAGGAAGTCCTCCATGGCAGAGATGATCTCCCTGTCTGGCGGACTGCAGGATTGTGGTGAGTCGGAGGTCGAATGATCTCGATGTCTTAAGGCCAGGAACGCCGGAAACATCAAGAAGTCCAGCAAGCTCTTGAAAAGTTGGATTACTTGAAAGGCTGGTGGTAAAGGTAATTCTAGGATGATCATGTAGTCGTTGATTGCTTCCAGCATGTTCGAGAAGTCCTTCGTTGTTAGCCAGCCAGATGCCGCGGGGGTCAACTGCCATATTTGGCCTTGGGTCATCTGCAACCAGTCTCGCCCGCTCTGGGTGTGCAGCCTGTCTCGTGCGTCCTGGATGAGCTGCTGGTCTTGTGTGCTCTGTGTCTGCAGCTAGACTCGCTGGTTGATGGTCTGCAGCTGGACTCGCCGGTTAATGTTCCACAGCCAATTTTTCCCGCCCTGGGTCTGCTGCAGCCACCCTCACCCGCCGTCTGTCTGTAGCCACTCTCACCCTCTCTGTGTCCACAGCCATTCTTTCCCGCCAAGACTCTGCAGCCAGTCATCTCCGTCCTGGGTCTGCAACCAATCCTGCCCCCCTTGGGTCAACCAGTCCTTCCCCCCCTGTGTCTGCAGCCAGCCTCGGCCGCTCTCCATCTGCAACCAGTCATTCCCCCCTTCTGTCTGCAACCAGGCATTTCCTCCCTCAGTTGGCAGCCAGTCCTTCCCCACCGAGGTCTGGAGCCAGTCAAGCCCACACTCGGTCTGGAGCCAACCTCGCCTGCTCAGGGTCTGGAGCCAACTTTGCCCTGCAGTCTGGAGCCATTCATCTCCCCCCTCGGTCTGGAGCCATTCATCTCCACCCTCACTCTGTAGCCACCCTTGTCTGTTCTCACTCTGGAGCCAGTCCTGTCCATGAGGAGTCTCCAACCAGTCTTGCCTGCCCTGAGTCTGTAGCCAGTCTTGCACACCGTCGGTCTGCAGCCATTCTCTTCCATGTTTGATCTGAAGCCAGGCTCGCCCGCCCGGGGTCTGCAGCCAGTCTTGCCCGCCTGGAGTCTGCAGCCAGGCTCGTCCACCTGGGGTCTGCAGCCAGGCTCTGATTCCGCCATGGGTCTGCAGCCAGGCCCCGACACCGCCTCGGCCCATCAGCCAGTCCTGGATTCCTCCATGGGCCAGCAACCAATCTCGCCCACTCTGGATCCGCAGCCAGTCTTGCCCACTCGGGGTCTGCAGCCAGTCTCGTCCTGGGGGGGACCACAGCCAGTGTTGCCCGCTCTCGGTCCACAGCCATTCCGCCCCCCCGAAGGTCTGCTGCCAATCCTTTCCCCCCTGTGTCTGCAGCCAGTCCTCCCCCCCTTCAGTCTTCAGCCAATCTCGTCCATTCGGGATCTGTAGCCATCCTTGCCCACTCTTGGTTTGTAACCAGCCTCTCCCATCCGGGGTACACAGCCATCCTTGCCCGCCCTCAGTCCACAACCAGTCTTTCCCCCTGTGGGTCTGCACTCCACCTTGAGTTTGCAGCCACTCCTCTCCCGCCTCGGACTGCAGCCAGTCTTTCCCTCTTTGTGTCGGCAGCCAAACACGTCCACTCGGGGTCCCAAGCCAGTCCTTTCCCCCGTCGCTCTGCACCCAGTCTGTCACTCCCTGGGTCTGCAGCCAGGCATGTCCATCCAGGGTCTCTAGCCACGATTGTAGATCTGGGCCGCGATCTCCACGAAGCCACAGCAGACCAACAAGAACTTGCATTGGCTCGGTTGGCTGGACGATGAAGGGCAATGAGTGTTCTAAACTCTTGGGGTCTTGCGGTCGCAAAGCTTGGGTCTGCCCCTCCAATTTGGAGACTGCATCCAGGAGGGCGGTGCTGTCTGGAAGATCTTGCACCATCAAGGTAAAACAGGATTGAGCAAGTAGGGAGTGGGGCGATGTGATATCGTGTACTTGGGGGAGGCTGCAGTTTGAGCTGTCGGAAGCATAGTCACGGATGGACGGATGGTAGAAATTCACAGGGAGACTACTGTCGGTAGGAACATATAAGATAGATCGTAGTTGCAATAATGTTTTTTCGACCTCCCCACCCAGACCAGGGTTAAGAAGTTCCGAGATTTGTGAGATTGGCAGGGGGTCTGCAAGAGTAGCAACAACGGATAGGTGCAGGTATGCACGCTTGGGATCGGCGCAGGTGGAAAGGATACAGTCGTATAACTTGTAAACTTCTGTTACTGGTAACCGTTCACTCGTTAGCTTGAGTACGAGCTGGAGGCAATCCCGGGGATCATTTCCTTCATCATCGATAAACTTGATCATTGTGGATGCCACAATGAAACGTCTGCCTGCTCAGTTTGCAAGCCGCTCAAGTTGAGCCCTCGACGGCTGCGGGAATCCGGGATGGCAACCTTGCAGCTCTTGGAAGGAATGCTCCAAGAAAAAACGAATGTCGGTATCAACGTCTACGCCGTCCAACAAAATGATGACTGACATGCCCTCCCCAGAAATCCCCACTGGTATCTCGCGCACTAGCGGGCGCACCTCTTCATTTTGAAATGCTTTGCAGATATGCAATTCCAAGCGACTGGTGACCAGAATGTGTGTCACAGGCAGATCAGGTTCGCGAAGGGCGCATGCAAGGAGGAGGATGAGATCAGTAAGCTCTGATTCGGATGTGCATTCATCAAGGGCATCGACAATGAATGTCAAAGGCGGACACTCACGCAGTCTGAGTCGAAGCTTCCGGAGAGGTCGGAGAAAGAGCACCTCCATCTGGTCATGAAGGAATGTGTCGCGATCTAGAAGGGCTGGGTTCTCCAAATAGCTCTGTTCACGTCCTTATTGATACTAGGAAAATTGGTGGCAAGCTGATAGGCAAGCATCGCAAAGAAATAACCAGCTGTGCAGCATTTGGTGTACTTGCACGAGAAAAAGAATGTCCCCGCGAGCCGTGTTTCGATTTTGGTCTCCTCTGTCATTTTCAGACCTTTCATCCTCTCAGCTACAGTGAATGCCACAGCAGACTTTCCGACGCCTGCCGTGCCATGCAGCCAAATGATTTGATTCTTCTCTTGGTCGTTTAATGAACCGTAGATGTAATTAAGAAGGTCCACCCGGGTCCCCTCCAGACATTTTGGATGCAGCTGGCGCTCACGGGAATCATATTCAGCACCCTTCACAGCGACCTGGGATAGTGTCTCCCAAGTTCCTTCCATTAATTGGAGAACTGTTGATAATATTGAGGTCAGAGAGGGTAATTGGAGATGGAGATACTGACATTAAGATCCCAATTACTTGACAAAGGGTACATTGACAAATGGTGAAACAACTTCCAATTGTGAGATGGAATGAAATAGCTGGGCAACTACTATGGTTAACTAGTTGAGATTGAGAATATTTGTGATCGGGAGTAACGAACCGTAGAGTAAATGCTTATCTCGACGAGTAATGAATCGATGACGATCTTGAGCTTGTCGAACAAATATGACCAGTATCTGATGAGTACTATAGGCTGTACAGCAAGACGATCATCGAGATATCTGAAGCTGGGAAACTGCAAAGCGTATACGTAAGAGCTGGAGAACTTGTCACTGCCACACTGAGTCAATTGAGATCGAGCAGCAGCCTTCAAGTGGATAGTGAATTCGATCCTTTAACACTTGCTCAGGTTGTGTAAAGATGAGATAATTGGTAGGATCCCTATTCTTTTTCATCTATCTACATACACGTCTTATTTCTACATCTGCTCGATTTGCATTCCTGTTAAGTAGCGTACTCAAGGTATTGGATCCGAAGGACTTTGGCCTCAGCTCGTGCGCTGTGCCCCTTTCCCGAGTATTGTCCCTTATTTCTGAGTACTAAAGTATCGTGCTTATGGGCGGACGAGTATCGTACCGGATCCGTTAAGATCTACGGATATCGGA
>MU178096.1:0-24272 GCA_016695465.1 Suillus americanus | reverse complement strand
CGTGAATAAACCGTGTGAAATCAGCACCATCATGCTTGTACAAACACTGCGCATCCCAAATGAAGTGCGGTGCCAACAACAGATCTTGCAATAAGTCCATAGCCCAATCCCACAGTGGCCATGTATGTACATTGAATTCGATTTCCTCTTTCTTGTAAGGGACAGAGATGACATGCTTACTGTCGACTGGAAACTGACTACTGACTATCTCCGATGTAACCCGAACTTCCATGGGTGCAAATGTCGTGAATGTGCCTTGATCTGCACTCTAGACAAGGACGGGATTGACAAGAATATCTTTGTTCGGATATTGTTCATGTTCAAGTTCATGGTCAGCAATCACACTTTCAAACTTGCACTGGTCCTACCCATGGATGCTCCTACTGGTTCAAGACGCAGTGTGGATCGTGATCTGGGGCTGACTCACCTTCAGGCATGACCTCTAGCCTCCTCGGAATTCATTTCCCTGTAGTCTATCATTTGCGGCGCCTTACTTGTGCCAGATGATCATCTTCCTTGTTGATCTCATCGACATGGACATGTTCCTCCATGCAAAAAGTTTGAGGTCCTGAGGTAATAGTATTAATAGATACCTATTTTCAGATGCACTAATGTGCTGGTATTATAGGCACCCGACGATGATACTACACCTCATTAATTTAAAGTTATCATTCCGCTTCCTCCAACTCTTTGTCCTTGTCCAGCCACCAACCTGCTGCAAGTCAATCAGAACAATGTCAAGGTATGTGATCCCTTATCTACAACTGTAGTGGTTATGTAGTAATAATCTCTGCCAGGCGCCCATCAAATCTTGATATCGGTTCAAACAGCACCCTCACCTAAGCATCAATTATGTTGTGTCTCCTCCTGCCAGTGATATGATGTGTCTGGTCTAGACTTATGGAGGTAAATAGGGTGTGTTTACATTAGATTTGAATTACCTCTGACTATTATCAATGGACCATGTAGCCTTAGTACGTGTTTGTATACTGTGTGAGAGTGCAATTAATGTTTGCGATGTAATAAGGTAATGGTCAAAATATATATAAACGTCTGATGGAAATTTTTGATGTTGGGAGGCACATGCAAAGGAAAGATCTTGGGATTAATCCATAGACAGTGTGTCATAGAATATTTACGCCCATGAGCCCATATAGTAACTTCTTTGGCAGAGAGTGCAAGATCCTTGGCAGTCAGGTTTTTCCGCCGTCGTCCTTTGACTGTAGAAGCTTCAAGAAGGGCATTTCCTTTCAATAGTTCTCGACATTTGCCGTGCATATTCAGCAGCAGGTTCTGTGCCATTTCAAGCGCCTGAATGTATGTAAGTAGCAGGAAATGACACCGGTCACAATCACAAGACACACCTGACGGATTTCCTGGATAGTCGCACCATCTCTAGCAGGCACAATAGCAGCATGTACCTGCATGAGATCTTCATCCGAGTCAGTAGAGTCAGAATCCATGGGACTCAATGGTTGGGACTCAATGGTTGGGACTCGATTGTTGGGACTCGGGCTTTGTGTTTCAACACTCAGCAGTCGGGACTCGTTCCTCAATTGTTGGGATTTGATAGTCGGGGCTCGTATGTCAGTACACTTCACTCGATTTTTGATAGTTGGAACTTGGCATTTGGCATTCGGTAGGCTTGGATGATGTTGGCTTTCAAATATCTACTGTCATCCATTTCTCAATGAAATACCAGATGATTGGAAGTGTGCTGGATATCACAAAAAGACTCCTCAACCTCCTTAGGCGGTGTAATGGCTTTGACCAACAAAGAGGGGCACTCTTCAGGCTCAGGCTCAGGAGTCATGGTCAAGAGAGCAAGATTGAAAGGTGCCATGTTCTTGCAGCACGTTACTGATGAGATGGATAAGAGAGAAGCAGAAGAAAAGAAGTGCGACGTGTTTTTTTTTCTTTTTTTTCCACTGCCTTCCACATATGGAGCGACCCTCTCGCAATCACATGACCTCACACATCAAAAAATCCACTAAGTCCAAATGTGCTATAGAGACTGACTGAGGACAGTCAGTAGCCAAGTCCCCTGCAGTTGTAGAGACTCAAGTCTCCCTGGGCACGTACAAGGTATAATCACATCACTCTAGATATAGCGTGCTTCAACGTGCTTTGGTGCATCGCCTATTACAGTGGCTCAAAAAACTGTCCGCATGTTTTGACATTTTTCACTATCTATGATATTGTGTGAGAATGAACAAATTCCTCAAGGACATACTTATACCACATTGTAGTATGGCTTCAGGGCTTTTATTTGAGCCCTACACCGTGAAAATCGGCGGAGATATGGTGGAGATATAAGGCTTATAAAATGATGACTCATGTGGACAGTTTTTTGAGTGTATATTAAAACTATATAAATCATTATTTATGACACCATAAAAATCATGCCACTATTATATAAATTATAAAGTGGTGTCATTATGTTATTTTATGACTATATCTAACTATATAAACCAGAATATCTCATGTATCATAGTCATAATCACCATGAAAGCCATCTCCTCTGCTCAAAGAGATAATATCCTCTCTCTGTCTTATGCTGGCCTCTCTGCTCTCCAAATTTCCTCTAGAACTGGAGTATGCAAGTCCACTGTGGCCAAGTTCATCAAAGAAAGCCACCCAGACAAGGAAAACTCTTGTGGAGGACGTCCATCCAAGCTTACCTCTACTGACAAAAGGGCTATTATCCAACATATCACTACAGGAAAGGCTGATAATGCTGTCCAAGCCACCCATTATATCAATTCCACCATCACTACCCCTGTCTCTTCACAAACTGTGAGGAATGTTCTCAAGGCAGCTCATCTCAAGGCAGTAACAAAGAAGAAAAAGCCTCTTCTCTCCATCAAACATAGGCAGAGAAGACTAGCCTTTGCCCTAGCTCATCAACACTGGACTGTAGAGGACTGGAAGCGTGTTATATGGTCAGATGAGACCAAAATCAATAGGATTGGGTCAGATGGGAAGGTGTATGTATGGAAAAAGAAGGGAGATGGCCTAACAGACAGAGAGGTTAATGGGACTGTCAAGTTTGGAGGAGGTTCTTTAATGGTATGGGGCTGTATGGGATGGAATGGTGTGGGAATGCTTGCTGAGGTTGAGGGGAAGATGAATGCTGAGCAGTATGTGGACATTTTAAATGACCACTTGCTGCCTAGCTTGGCAGAATCAGGGATTGATGAAGAAGATATCATTTTCCAACAGGATAATGATCCCAAGCACACATCCAGAAGAGCTAGGGAATGGTTTGAAGAACATAACATCAATGTTCTTGACTGGCCAGCACAGTCTCCTGATGTCAATGTCATTGAACATCTCTGGGAAACACTCAAGAAAAAGCTTCAAGCCTATGAAAACCCCCCTAAAGGAGTATGGGAGCTTTGGGAGAGAGTAGCAGTGGAATGGGGGAAGATCACAGCTGAGGATTGCCAGAAATTAATTGAGAGTATGCCTAGAAGGATAGAGGCAGTAATTAAAGCCAAGGGAGGTCATACAAAATACTAGAATACCTGGTTATTACTGTAAAATACTTGAGTCAAAAAACTGTCCACATGAGTCACCATTTTGTGAGCCTTGTATCTCCACCATATCTCCACCGATTCCCACGGTGTAGGGCTCAAATGAAAGCCCTGAAGCCATACTACAATGTGGTATAAGCATTTTTTTGAGGCATTTGTTTGTTCTCACACAATATTATAGATAGTGAAAAATGCCAAAACATGCGGACAGTTTTTTGAGCCACTGTATGCATTGTTATTATGTATTCGTTTTCTGTACTATGCTAATCAATATGTCATATCTGTACTTGATCTATTATATTATCGTAGTCATCATTGCCGAACAATGGCGTCCCATTTGCCTTCATCCTCTATGCTGACAAAATGCATCTTACTTTGTCTGGGCATGTGAAGGCATACCCGGTGATAGCTCATTGCGCAAATCTTCCTGTGCACATAAGAAACAGTGAAGAACAGTATGTATTCTCGAGGCTTGTATTACATTGTGATATCTCACATTTTAACAGATGCGTGATGGCATTAATACATGGGCTACATTCAAATTGTCCCTGCCCTGTCTGTTGTGTTCCCTCGACAAAACTTTCTCACCTCAGCATGGCATATCCTACTTGAACTGTCAAGGACACAAAAAGTTTCTTAGAGCTGTATTTGAGGGACCGTGTTGCTGGAGAAGAAGTGCTGAAGGCACATGGTTTACGTCCTATTGTGGTTTGTGTTTAATTGTGTTCATGACCTAACTTAATTGACTACCATCAGAATGCGCTCTGGGAAGTTGACAACTCCGATCCTCACGAGACGCTCTCATGTGATCCCTTACATGTCAATGACATTGGTAACTGGGGCAACCACCTTTTCGGGGAGCTCAAAGCCCATGTGAAGGCACTTGGTCGTGAGGCCGAGGCAAAAATCGATAAACAGTAATACATTTCATCATTACCTCGTGCATTATATCTCTTACAGGACTCTGCAGGTTTGATGCATTTCCACGATGGCGTGACTTGAACCATTTCAAGTCCATCATGCAAATATCATTTAGTGATGGCAACAAACTCAGGGATATTGCTAAGGTACTCTATTCACCATTGTATATCAATAAACCTACTAACATTCTCTGGACTCTAGCAAATGCTGTATGCAGCACAAAATGTATTGAGGCACAGTGAAGATCCTGTCGGCTATGCACTGTTGCAGTGTATAGGTAGCTACCTGCAACTGACTATGTACATAGCACTCAATGTCCATACTGAAGCGACACTTGCTGCTGGAGAAGCAGAGCTCCGAGTATTTGAAACACGCTTACATGTATCTATATACCATTTTCCTTTGACTTTTAGTTGCATCTAACATATTTTCAGGCATATATCAATACCCAGGGCGAAGATTTGACCAAGAACTGGAATTTTCCTAAGGTGCATGCTCTGACACATGCTTTCCCTGACATTCATGCGAAAGGAGCGGCATGTAACTTCAGTACTCAACTGAATGAGAAACAACATGGACCATTGAAGTGAGTGTACTTACGTCAAACACACTGTAAGGATGTTGTCAATCAGGTGCGCTGTCCCTTAATTCAAACTGCTTGTGATGCTAACATTGATATATGTACAGGTCCTCAAGCTTGATCATATCAGTCTGGTCTCTGAATTAATCCGCAGTCATATTTCCCACCTCAATGAAGATCGGCACAAACGCACAATGTCACAGAGACAACTTGAAGATGAGAATACACTTGACAATCAACCATTTTCAGGCCATCTTCACATTGGTGCTCCTCAAGTTCCTGTCAGTCTCACTGCAGTGGAGGAAGGCAACACATCAAACCGTGCATTTCATGATTTCCAAAAGAAGTTTGCAAAGTTCCTCAACCATTTTGTTGTTTCACCTACATGGGTTTTGCGATGCTGATTGGGCGAGCTTGTCGGAAGATCGTCATTCGATTTTGGGGTATGCATGGTACTATGCAGGGGGCCTAATCACCCATGTCTCCAAGAAGCAAGCGACTGTCACACTATCGTCCACAGAAGCAGAATACATGGCCGTAACACATGTCATCCAAGAGGGCCTCTGGCTCAAGTCATTACTCACCACGTTGCACATTCCTCTCTCCCTTCCTCTCCTCATTCATATGGATAACATGGGCGCGATTTCACTCTCCAAGGAGGCAAAGAATCACATCCACTCCAAACATATCGACGTCTGCTATCATTTCATCCACATTCACATTGAAAAGAAGACATTCCTGCTTAAATGGCTTCCTTCTCGCAACATACTGCAGATATCTTGACGAAGGCATTGCCCTGACCTCTTTTCTTGATGCACGTCATTGGCCTTAGGCTTATATCTCGGTGAGGGGGTGTGTTGGCTGACACATAAGGTACTATACAGGTACACCTTCGACACAAGCCACAGATCCTCCACCTTACATAATTTATACTTAAACATATGCAAGCCTCCATCGTTACACCTCAGCGTTGTTACCACACTCGTTGAGGGATATCTTTCCTAGCCTAGACTGAGGACCTCAAGCGGATCATACACAGAAGCAAGAACAGTTCGAATGCACTCGGACTGGTCCGGACGGGTTTGCAAATCTGAGGCATCAGCCAAACGCTGAACCTAATAATAGGTTTGGTCTACCGTAAGTCGAACCTCAGACCGAACCGATGGTCCGGTCCAGAAAAGTCCACGTTTGAACCGAAGTTCTGAACCAGACTCTGGCAACAGTAGAAGCCACCAAGGTCGCTATACTTATCACAGATTCACCACCTCATGGTATAGGAGAGGACGAAGATAAAATCCCCGGTGGATGTCCACTTCGTACGCTACTTATTATTACTTTACTGATTCCAACATCTGACGATAAAACAGAGAACGACCCTGTGCGCCTTGCTAATAGGATGGCTGAGCTCGGCATTACATTGGTAGGTTATTTCATGGCTTCCAGTCATGGAGATTTACATCGATAATAGCATGTGCTGGCGTGCACGGTTTGCTCCCCTCTCCACATCTATGGTATTCAATTCTTATCATTAAGCAGTATCCCGCTGAACATATCCAATAGGTATCACCGTCGATTTCAGCAAGTCGAAAACGAATGTAGAGTCTCAGGCTGCTTAAGTACGGATTTGCAAGTTGCATTTGCCAATTGAACGCAAAACAGGAGAAAGTTGGCGACAGGAATTTTTCACACCCATGTAAGTACTCGATTCCAACGCACGTTCTCTGATAATGTCATACCGTAAGATAGACTGAAGTAAAGATTGACCATGATCGTGATATCAAGTGTGTCATACAGTAAGGTATCAGAAATGTGAAGTCGACATCTATTCTAAGGTATATTACTTACAAAGCCATGTCAGAATTTGTTTCTCTATTATTGATCATTCTCCGCTGCGAAGGGCCAATCTGAATAACCTGCTGGTGTGAAATTACTGGGCATGTACCATGTTGCTTGGTCACCTCGCACAAGTGCGATGTTCTTTAGCAGGTGGAATGAGAATGGAAGATCGGGCTAGGAAAGAGGGGTATGTCAGTCACTGCCAAGTCCAGGAACAAATGGCTCACGTTCGGCATGAACAACCTCCCGAATCCAACAAGGCCACCTTTGTTGTCTACTGTCTCAATTGCGCTTTTCTGGGTGTGCCCGTTTGTGCTGACGACGGTGCTACCTTCAACCCCTTGCCAGATATCATGAATGAAATCGCTGTTTGTTTTCAGCAGTGACTTCAGCAGGCATCGGCTCCACAACATGGATGTATGTGAGTGTGATCGTGCAGTTGCTCGACCACGTATGAGAACTGGGGTTTGAGGTTTGCCATGCCCATACCTTCACCACAGATCAGCTACATAGATAAAGATCGGTAGTAGTGAATGATACACGTACCACTGAATACACCCCACGGGCTTATTCGGAACCCCGTCCTCTCAGGACCAACGGCCTCCACAATAGCATCAGTTACTTCAAGTCCAAATCTTGCGCGATTCTCAATGCTTCCGCCGTATTCATCTGTATGCTAGTTGGTGACATCTTGTATGAACCGATCGATCAAGTAGCTGTTCACGCCGTAAATTTCAACACCATCATCAGTAAACCGAAGAACATATTAAAATGTCATATTATACTATATATTGATAACAATCACGAAAATCCCCACAAATTTGGTAAAGGGGTTTGCATGTAAATATTTGACCTTATGAGGGAATGATGCGTTTTCATGGTAGCCAAGCAAGTTCTCCTGTGCTTGGTGTACCATCTTCTGCTTAGATTGTCCCGCAAACAAAATATATCAACGTGGGCCAATGAAGTGAAATGCAAGTATTTAAGTGTCAGTGTGATGCAAAAAGTTGCTATTGAATATTAATGCAAGGTCTTCCTGTTACGCGACGATCAGTAAAACACATTTTCTGATGCGAGAACTGAAACTCTTCATACTATCCTTGATTTGCTAGCACTAATATTCAATTGTACAATGAGAAAAAAGCGATGTTCACATTTGACAATACCTTCACGTAGTAGACAACAGGCACTTTACTCCGAAGTGGTAGGCACTTGCCTGCGTTGGCTAAAAATTATTTCATATGCATCACGCCCCGTCCCTCAGATAGTTCGGAACACATTCATCTTCCAATAATTGTGTCAAAAATGCATTTGCAACGCTGCCCACAAGATTACAGCATTCATATGATACTAGAGGTGCTAGGTAATGTTTTTTGTGATGACTAAATTTCACGGTCACGGGATGGGTGATTATTTGTAAGCTGGTGGTCTAGGCTGCCATGTTGGACAGGAAATTGCCAGACTGGCACATCTAACAAAATATTGCAATGCTGCTCAGCCCTCTACTTAACAGCACAAACGTCAATCGTATTTCACATAAAAAGGAATTTGCACACTCTGACACAAGGTGCTCAATTAAGAAGAGGAGAAAGTGTGGCGGATGTTGGTATGGCAAAATAAATCTCAGTACATAGGACAGGCACCAAAAAATGCTCCTGAGTTGAGCATGTGCAGTCTCCTGATCAGTATTGACAAATAATTCAAGTCTCAGGGTTTCTCACCGATGACCGAGCGCACTGCGCAAATGGAACACGCTGAAGATGTGGCTCCAATGCTCTTGGGTGCTAAGTTACTGCTGCATTCAAAACGCAACAGAAAAACCTTTCTGTTAGTAAGGCCAGCAGTAGCGAACATCGAGGTACGTGTGTCTAGTATCGTTGCCGCAAGGTATGTGGGCTCATCTCTGTCAGCTTTAGCTAAGACAAAAAATGACTACAATAACTATTCCCTCGCTCCACAAGACACTTGATATCCAATGAATTTGCGGCGCAACTGTTACAAACTAGGGTAGTTCTAGACAATAGCGGCTCAATAAGAGCTTCGGCTAATGTCCAACGATGCTTTAACCGTAACTATGAGAGGGACTCTCAGATAAGGTCAAGGCTTCGATGATCGGTGGTTCTAAGACAGGTCAAGGAGAGTGTCCTCGACTTGAATATTGGTTCAGACGACTTAAGATTGGAGGTCTTAAGCGAAGGAAGTTCCAGGTAAAACCTAGTAAGATTAAAGTAAAGAACTACTACATGCAAGACGCGTATATATAAGGTTACAAGATGTTTAGGGCAGGTGTGGGAATAGGACGCATAAGTGATGAGTCATAGATAGGAAGCAGTCAGATACGAGATAGCAAGAATAGGTCACCTAGCGACGGCACAGTGATCGTGGTGTTGTACAAGATAGACAAGCCGAGTCAAAGATAAAAGATAAGTCTAGCGGCGGCGTGGAGGCGGCTCGTGACGTAATACAAGGTTAAGTAAGAAAATGAATAGGGGCGTATGTTGACTGTAACATTACCCCTCGTTTAGCGATAAAGTCACCGACTTTAGTTATCCTGGTTGGCCCAGTAAATGGGATCAGCGTCGGAGTTAGCGAACATCAATTAGTCCTGTTTAACAGTGACAGAAGAGTGTCCAGCGCGGTCCGCTTGTTCAGCAGCTTGCTGAATAGTGTCTTTATCAGCTTCCCAACGTGCAAGGGCTTCATAGAAACCCGCATCAGTCCATACCAGTGGAATGACGGCAGCTCCATCTAGGTCTTTGCAAAAGACCGATAAATGCCCTGGCGCAAGCGCATGGCATATGCAGCAGCGATAGGTGGGGCAGTTCTTGTGACGGTGCCCAGTAAGACCGCAGTTGCGACACACAACATTGTTGTAAGGGTCAGTCTTTACAATGGTGATGGGGGGTTGTGATGGTGGGGATGGAGATCTGGAGCGGGTGTTCCTTTTTCTGAGGACAGGGGAGATGGAGGGTTCTCGTTTGGGTTGGGATGTACGACATCTAGTAGGGTATCTGCGAGGTGGTGGCGAGGCGGTAGGCAAAGGAGGAGTTGGTACATCAAGTACAATAGTATTATGGAGAACGCTAGCCAAATGCTCAGTGGTAACCGGTACCTCTGCTGGAGGTGGAACTGGGATTGTGACATGAGGGGATGGGGGTCGCGCCACTGGGTTTGTTG
The DNA here is from genome assembly GCA_016695465.1 of Suillus americanus. Lineage (NCBI taxonomy): Eukaryota > Fungi > Basidiomycota > Agaricomycetes > Boletales > Suillaceae > Suillus > Suillus americanus. Next base: position 14,222 of record MU178096.1, on the reverse strand, counting down.
CGGTTTGTTCAACGACGGTGTGGATAGCCTCTCGAATAGCCTCTTTAGTAGAAGTAGGCAGCAGACGGATTGCAGTGTTACGAATACGTATATGAAGGTGGTGGAAGAGGGTTCTATGAGCGGGGTCATTGATGATGTTGGCTGCGCAGGCAATGAGGTTGGCGGAACGAATGATACTGATGAGGAGTCCACTAGAGATCGCGCCTCTTTCTGCTAGGATGTGATCAATTTCAATAGTGTATTCTGCGGAAGTGAGGGCGGATTCAAAGAGGGAGTTGCTTTCTATTTCGTTGATAATGGAAAAGTAGTCGATGGAGGCGGATGATTCTTCAGAGAGTGTGACGTCAGAGGCAGTAGGTGTGGATGGGGTTTGGGATTCGGTAACGTTTTCGGAGAGGGTGTTCATGACAGCTGTGAGTTGTATGATGCGTTGGGTAAGGATGCGTAGTTTGTCAAGAGGAGAAGTTATTGTTCCATAGATTCCAATCGATGAGTCTTCTTATACGCCGTGAGGATATCTTGGGCGTTACTAAGATTCCCTTCTGGGATCCATTTGTTGCTGGCAGAAGAATATCCTTTCCAGGATACCAGATAGTGTCTTCATTTACCTGTACCTTTATGCGATAAGATTGCTTCTATTTCGTATTCTTCTTCGTTATCTATGACGTCTGGGGGAGGATCATGGAAGTTAGGACCGTGGATTTCAGTTTCATGATAGGACGATAGTTCAGAAGCATGGAACGTGGGATGAACTTTCCATTGTTCAGGCAACTGGAGTGTGAACGTGATGGGGGAGATCACGGCTTTCACCGTAAACGGACCATATCTCTTCGGGGCGAGTTTCCGTGAAGGTAACTGTGTGATGAGGTTCTTTCCTGATAACCAAACCTTATCACCAACTTTCCATGGCTGATACTTCTTTCCGTATGATCGTGCGGCCATACGTTGCATTGCCAGGTTATGGCAGGAGATAGCTTCCTCTCTTATCTTCTGAAGGAGACGGAGTCATTCTTCTGCAGCGGGGATGGTAGAATCTGGGAGGACATGGGGAAGAGCTCTGGGCTCATATCCGTACATAAGGAAGAACGGAGATGCATTGCGAGAGTCGTGTGTTCAGTGGTTGTGGATGAATTCAGACATAGGAATGTGTTCTACCCAATCCTTTGGGTTGTTATGGCAATAGATCCGCAGATAGGTTTCCAATTCCTGGTTAAGATGTTCTGTTTGTCCATCAGTTTGGGGGTGATAAGCGGTGGACACAGCGATTTGATATTTCAAAAGCTAGGCAAGGGCTCTGGAGAACTTGGAAACGAACTGTGGTCCTTGATCGGAGATGACTTTCTCATGGAGTCCAAAGCGGCGGTAGATGTATGTGTAAAACTTCTTTGCAACGCCTTCTGAGGTGATGGTTTTTGTACAAGGGATGAGAATTGCCCCCTTCATAAGCCCATCGTCGACCACGACCATGACAGAATCATAGCCATCACAGGGAGGGAGGTTGGTGATGAGATCAACAGACACTTGGGCAAATGGGGTAGAGACTGCGGAGGGGATAGGAACAAGCGGGGGAGACGTCGGATGAGTATCAGATTTCATTTGCTGACAAAGGGCGCAACCCTCGACATATTTACGGATATAAGTTCCCATAGAGGGCCACCAGAACTCTCGTTTGACGAGTTCTTCAGTTTTGAAACTCCTGGGATGTCCCGCAGTGGCGTGGTCATGGGTTTGCTCAAGAATGGCATGCTGTTTGGCCGGGCGGACATAGGTGCGGTCTTTGAAGTAGAGAATGTCGTTGGTAATCATCCAATCAGAGAGAGCCGATTTCATGGGAGGAAGACAAAGACCATGAAGCGCATCAGAAGCAGCTCGCAATATAGGATCAGGGTCAGTGAGGTCAGGGTTTGCAAGCGTCGTCATAAGTTCATGATCTAAGAGTCAGATGAACAAGGAATCAGGGAGGAGTGTAATATCTTCATTATCGACGTCATCAGAAACGTGATCTGCTCGGCGAGATAAGGCATCTGGTGCTGCTAACTTCGTACCCGGCACGTGGTGAAGTTCAATGTCATAACAGGACAGGAGGAGTTGCCAGCATGCTTTGCGGCGGGTTAACCTCTGTGCCATACGGAAGTAGAGGAGATTCTTATGATTGGTGAAGACGATGACTGGGTGGGGGTTCCCTTCGAGGTAATGGCGCCATTCTGTCAACACACAAATAGCTGCTAACAATTCACGGTCAAATATCTGATAATTACGTTCGGCGGGGTTCAGTGACTGGGAAAGATATCCGCAAGGATGATAGACACCGTTTTCATCAGTCTGGAGCAGGACTGCTCCTGTGGCTACTAGGGGGGTGTCGGTTGTGACAGCAAATTGCCGAGTTGGATCGGGGTTTCGGAGGACAGGTTGTTTAAGGAAACATTCCTTCAACACATCGAACACTTTCTGACATAGGTCGGACCAGACGAATGTAGTGTCTTTTTTTGTAAGATCAATCAGAGGTCGTGCAATATCGGAGTAATGGGGAATGAAGTTTCGATAGAAGTTGCAAAATCCCAGGAACGATCGCGTGTCTTTGACTGTTTTCGGGATTGGCCAGTCATGGATACCGTCTGTCTTGGCAACATCCATAGCGATGCATCCGGGATGAATAATCATTCCAAGGTATTCCACTTCTTGTGCGTCAAAGGTGCATTTTTCCGGTTTCAGGAAGAGCTGTTCTGCGCGAATCTTAATCAAGATGCGACGGGTACGTTCGTGGTGTTCGTCGAGTTCATTTGAGAAAATAAGGATGTCGTCCATATAGATTACTAGCCATCCTTCATTAATCTCCTGTTGGAAAGTCTGATTCATGTATGCCTGGAATGTGGCTGGTGAGTTGCAGAGACCGAAGAACATTACATTTGGTTCATAGAGCCCAAATTTGGTGGTAAACACAGCCTTCCATCTATCTTCGGGGTGGATACGGATGTTGTTGTAGCCCAACCATACGTCCATTTTGGTAAAATACTTTGCTCCATGTAGTTTTGCAAATAGCGACAATGGGAGTGGAAGTGGATATGCGTTTTTGATCGTCCAGTCATTGATGTACCGGTAGTCTTGACAAGGCCTCAAATCTCCGCTTTTCTTTCCTACAAAGAAGAATCCGCTTGCTTGGGGGGATTTCGATTCAGAGATAAACCCTTTTTGTACGTTTTCATCAATAAATGCTTTGACGGCATCACGCTCCGCAATCGAGAGAGGATAGATTTTCGATGTTTTGGGGATGAATCCCGGCTTCATTTCAATACAATGGTCAATACCAGGTTGTTCAGGCGGCAATCAATTCAGGCCGTCTTTTGCAAAGATATCGGCAAAGTCATGGAGGTAGGATGGGACAAGTTCTTTGAAAGTCTTCTTCTTCTGTTCCAACCCTGCAGCTAACGCAAACTGCTGGGCTTTGTTACTGACTTTCATATATTCCGTGGGCCGTGGCAGGTTTTTGACCGGTGCTTTCTGTTCTGCATAACTCGTTCCGTCAAGTGTAAGGGGACCATCCATAGAAACATTTGTGATTACCCGGATTTCTGAGGCGTCGACGGGATATTTGACTAGGAATTCATCGTCATCAAGATTATATTCAGCGAGTTTGTGTACTGGCGGAGCGAAGTTTTCTTGAGTCCAAACGTCTTCTTTAGTATCGAAGGTTTCGTCGTCATCATCGGGGATTGGGAGAAGATCGGGGACGTCGTTGGGAATAGGACTGGGTGCTTCTTCATCAGGGATTTCTTCAATAGTTGCACATGGAACCGGAGTGGGTTCCTTTACAACTACACTGGGTTCTTCTTTCTTCATCTTGGAATTCTTCCATATACGGTTCTTCTTGAATAATAGAGGTAGGTCGTTCTTCTTTCATGCTTTATCAATTTCTTCTTCAACCTGGTCGCTTTTTGGCGTTGGGGAGAGAATAAGGGTCTCTGCTGCCCTATCGATGAGAGGATTCATGGCGCATAGGCAAGGGATTCCTAAAAGGATCTGGTCCCGTCATCCCAATCGAGTGACATTGAATTTGCCAATCATAGTGCCTCCGTCTATTTTGACGTTTAGGACGCAATATCGACGAATTGCTCCACTTCTGGAATAGCTTCCATCGGCGGTGGTAACCCGAAATGGTTTGGTGAGGGTGTGGGTTCGGATATGATGTTGTTTCACAAATTCTTCGGAAATGAAAGTTCCAGCAGCTCCGGAGTCGACGACTGCAGTAGTTTCAACGGTTTTCAGACGTGTTTTCGAGATGAGGGAAATGGGAACATGAAGTTCCTTACGTTCACCAATTGCTCGTACAAGTCTTATTGCTACATCAGGAGATACTGACGTTGATCCAGTTCTCCACATCAAAAATCCTCTGCAAGACGTCGGAGTTCTGCTTCTTCTCCTTCTTCATCACTATCTTCAATTGCTTTGCGCCAGACCGGCGTCTTTCCTTTCTTCTGAGGACAGGCTCTAGCCATGTGTCCTTTCTTGGACCATATGAAGCAGAGTCCTTTTTGCAGGTGCTCTGTACGTTCTCCTTCGGTGAGTCGATCGACCTCCATGGCATTGGGGTCGTGTCGATCAATAGATGGTTTCGGTACGTATTGCTGAGTGTGTGGCTTTACGGTCATCCGGTTACGGAATGCGATATCTCGTTGATAGTTTCCATCAAGTCTGATAGTGGTGGCAACATACTTGTCGAAATCCGTGGGGATGGTTTCCATCTGAAATATGGCTTTGACAAGCCCTTGCTTAAGTCCTTCCGTGAAGAATGAAATCAAAACGGCGCTCTCTTTGATGCTTGCTTGAGCAGCTAGGGTTTTGAAACTAGCGATATAGGAGGTGAGATCTCCTGTCTGGCGCAAGAGTCTAAGACTGTTCAGGGCTACAGCTGTGGTGTCTGCAGGAGCGAATGAGTCCTTGAACTTCTCTTCGAATTTGGCGAAGGTGACATAGGATTTGCTGGAAGAGTTCTCAACTTCTATGTAGAATGTCAATGCCCATCCACTAGCGCTCCCTTCTGTCATATAGGCAAGCGCTGTGATCACTTTCTGTTCATCGGTGTTGTAAACTGCGGAGTTGACAGTCAAGTATGCTTTCACTGAGTGTATCCATCTGAGAGCCTGACTAGGGCTTCCGTCATAGTTCGTTGGTGCTCCAGCCTTAAGCTCGGATGCAACTGTGGGGGTCGACATTCTGAAACTTGGGTTTGCAGTAATGGTTCTGGGGGGTAGTTCTTCTGGGAATTCGTCAGACGATGTTGTCGTTTGATGATCTGTTTCTGTGGTTACAGGGGACGGTTCTCGTCTCTCTCTGTATTCTGTATCCGGACCTTCGGCCTCATGATAATCTTCTTCTTCTTCTAGTGGCACGTTAGGATCACTTTCCCACCAATGCTTTCTAACCCAGGGGGTCGTCGTGCTTTCTTAGCAAATGGGGCCTCCTGTGATGGGGAGGTTCGATGAAGCACTTTAATCTTTTGTTACGAACTAGGGTATTTCTAGACAATACCGGCTCAATAAGAGCTTCGGCTAATGTCCAACGATGCTTTAACCATAACTAAGAGAGGGACTCTCAGATAAGGTCAAGGCTTTGATGATCGGTGGTTCTAAGACAGGTCAATGAGAGTGTCCTCGACTTGAATATTGGGTCAGATGACTTAAGATTGGAGGTCTTAAGCGAAGGAAGTTCCAGGTAAAACCTAGTAAGATTAAAGTAAAGAACTACTACATGCAAGACGTGTATATATAAGGTTACAGGATGTTTAGGGCAGGTGTGGAAATAGGACGCGTAAGCGATGAGTCATAGATAAGAGACAGCAGATAAGAGATAGCAAGAATAGGTCACCTAGCGATGGCACAGCGATCGTGGTGTTGTACAAGATAGACAAGCCGAGTCAGAGATAAGAGATAAGTCTAGCGGCGGCGTAAAGGCAGCTCATGACGTAATACAAGGTTAAGTAAGAAAATGAATAGGGGCGTACATTGACTGTAACAGCAACAAACGTTAGCGGTTTGATGATGGAGAAGCTGGGTGATGGAAACGTAAGGAGGTCCTGAAGTGTGTCCAGTGTTCCATTCAGTAAGTTATATGTCTCTGCTTAAACCGCGTGACATCTCGGATGAGTTGCAGATTTTTATCAGAAGAACAAATTGTTAGCAGGAGAGGAATAATGTTCATCAACTCTACTACCAGATACAAGATGACTTGATGTCCACGCAACTACCGAATTATAGCCAGTTCTATGCACAACAAGGAAGATCTTTCCTAGGAAGCCTGGCAGTAATTAGTAGGTAACCACACGGTTATGTATTTGTGTTCACAGAGCAAACCAGTTTTCCCTGACCGAGTTGCGAGGAGATAATTGGGTATGTCTGGTGTGTCATTCAGCGTGTTATATTTAGTCTTCACTCATATGAACTCATCAGTCAGAGACTGTGGATGGCTTCCTCCACCAGGGGGTATTCTATTCAAACGATTTTCTACAGCTGATGTCACCCACAGGCAATATGAGTCAGTCGGTGCAGTCGTAAATATTATCATTCACACACACACACACACACACACACACACACACACACACACACACACACACACACACAGTGTCTCCTGGTTTCGTAGGTTTGGAAGGTGTGATAAATTTCACAGTGGGTGGGCCGGCTGAGCAGTCACTCTTCGCATTACATGGATTGTCGCTGTTCAAAACATTTTCAATTATATGCGTGAATGTGATGTATTGCGACTACATTGAAGTAAAGATTAAATTTACGAATGACGGAAGGCAAATAAACAATTGTGCTAATCCGAATCAAATGCGGCATCCTCTAACACCATTCTCTGGTCGGCCAGTGCAGTGACAGACATTTTGGACACAACGTCGGGAGTCAAGTCCTCGCGATGATTTCTTCCAAAGACCTTCCTAATCGGTAATGTTAGGTACCCAGTAATACGCGAACAGTACAGGATATTACCTGGTCCACCATTCAAGAAGTTTATTCACCCTACATTGTGCGACAGGGCCAGGGACAGCCTCAAAAATGTCCATGATATTGTTCCAAAATATTTCATAGTCAAAATCACCATCCACAGTACGCCATGATGTGATGCTGGATAGAGCAAAATGAACCTGCCATAGACTACGTCAGGCATATCAATAGTGGGAGGATAATCAAATATGCTCACCTGACAAACGACATAGGCGATGGCACGAGGAGTAACTCTCCTCATGTTGATGATCGAGGCTATGCATGTTTTGACCTTCGCCTGATTCAATTGCTGCCAGGCGCGCCTGTTGTTCTCCAAGATGTCAGCTCTGTCGCCGTCACCATCAGCTTCTCTCGCAGAAGATGGGGATGTAAACGTAGCTTTGAAAGCCTAGCAGGTATCAATGAGAAAACTTCAGTACCATCGTGACAACAGCGGGACACTGACCTGAACGAGGACCTTGGACCTGAAGAGGCCTTGCTCGAGGTTATCTGGGTTGATTGAATAATCCTTGTATACAAACAATGGCCAAGAGTTTTCTGACACGATATAATCTACTGTTCTGTCACGGATGCCAGCTTTCACACTGTCCAAGCATTAGCGTCGAGGATTGGATTGGCGAATGAAGGTTGAGACTCACCTGTCGCTATGCAAGTCCCACTCAGCAGGACATAGTAACTTCCCACAGACGTCATGGACGAAGCTGCGTGAATGTTTGTCATCCAATTTAAGTAGACGGGACGGCCGAAAATCTTGGTTAACCCAGGAGGCGACAAGGTCCTTGAGAGTAGAAGTATCATCACCTCGGGCTGCATCTGCGCCTCTTTTGAGCTGCACTGTTGTTCAGTATATAGCACAAAAAGCTTTGGAACTAATAACGCTTACCTTTTTCAACATATCTTCCGCGTCATCAATGTCAAGGTGTGTAAGTTTATCATGCAGCCATGGTAGAGCTTGCACGAGTGCAATATATCCTCGCTGCAGGCGATCTTGGCTGATTAATATTAATATATGTAAACCTATATCTCATAGAACAAAGGCCGATGATGTACATTGAGGTGTTGGCCTCTGAGTCATCCTCATCCTCACACCTGTGATTGTTCTTGGCAATTAAATTTTCCAAGCTGGTATAGAGGGCAACCATGCGACGAATCGCCCTGCCTTGAGCAACGTAGTAGGTGGTCTTTCTTTAATGATGAATTAGCATGACAGGCATGGTGTGGGCAGGAAGTACACGAACCTTTGCTTGCTTCCTTTTTCTTGTCTCAACGTGTCGAGTTCCTCTTCCAATGCAGCGATGCAATGCTTTGCCCTTGCATCGACCGAGGTAGGGACTGCCCCACTGAGGGTTGGAATTACTGGTGTACTAGTAGGGGTTCGCACCTCAGCCGCGGCCTCTAATCCAGACATGGCCGCAGAAGTGAGCGATATTGGGACGGAGGGAAGTAAGAAAAATATAATAAACTAGAGAACGTCCGTGAAAAAAATGACAGGGAAGATGTGAGTAGGAAAACAGAAGACACCCCGCTTGAACCTGTATATATACTTGCTCGCTAAACGTTGAGACATATAGGGCAAAATCCCTAATGAGGATATGATGGAATGGTGTGTGCACAATAGAGATGAATCATGTAATGATATACGACATTACTCACTAAATGTGGTGCTCCTCCGAGTCCGAGTCCTTCCGAAGCACAAAGTAGTGTGAATACCTGGCAGGACCTTCACGAGGAAAACTCTCCTAGAGTGACCCAGCTTTCCAGATGACGGTTCCAATAGTGTAACTGACAAGTAATTAGGAAATAGAAAATTTCTAGTAGGTTACTAGCATGTGTGAGAATAGCGATCCAGGGGACTATCATTGTGGCACTGACTCAGATGTGCAGCCAAATCAACTGGATTCTTATCATCTACTAGTGTTTGACATTCTTTGGAATCAGAGGGCATTGGCGAGGATGGTCAACTAGAGCTTTCTCGGTTTGGTTGAACTGGATAGGGAGGCATCGATGACACAGGCGACGAGCACGTCATGACCCCGGTGGTCTTATCGAGGCTCGCCCCCGTCGTGGACTGATATGAACTAAAGGCATCTGAAAAGTTGATTAGAAGTATTCTGATGTCGTACAGGACACCTATCAGAGGCAATGAGAATCACCAATCAGTGTTGAGCGTTACGGGGCCTGTGTATTCCTCTCCAGAAACTGAACTCGTCATCAGCATATGGAACTTTCTGAGAACAGTTCGACAAAATGTATGTGCCATGTAGAAACATATACTCACGAATTTATTGAGTGTGTCTAGACTCGTGGTAGTCTACTTGTGAGGCTTGTTGCTTGCGATCCAGGTATTTGAGCTTCCGGTGTCTACCAGAAATGTGTCTGTATGAATTTGACAATGCGTTAGGTAAATAAATCGCAGGAACATGAGCAGCTTACAGTACGTTGCTTCGAGTTCAATCTGCAGCCGCAACATTCTTGATCCCGTACGAGTTTATTCTAACGGCGAGCTTGAGAGCAGCCGTGCTTGACGCTGTCCGAAGAGGAGGCAAAGCGCTCGCTAACAGCGAGAGGAAGGCAAGCACCAGTAGGGCAAGTAGAGATGAAAGTGATCTTTGGGGAAGAGACATTCGAGTCCCTTGACATTCATCTATGCAGGAAATGAGCGTCAGTTAGTAAGAAGCTGCAGCGGAAGGATGACAATGATCTGCAGGGCTTTACTACAGGACCTTTTTAGCATAAACCTTCAGTGGTAGCGTCACTGAGACTCTTGCGTGATTCTACAATTTCAGACTTAGTCTTTAGTACATGATGAAGTTCCGCACTTAACTTGATTTAAAGTTCAACATTCTGGAAGTTCTGAAGAATGCGCAGACTCCACTAGTGGTAATCTGATCAGGCCATGATGTCTTGAAGGTGACAGTCATTGGCAACACTCATGAATGGTGACATAGGCGTCTAGCTACATTACAGCCGGCATGCAGGTTCTACTATTCACGTGACTAGAACTACATTGTACTAATACATTCAAATTGTATCAGTGTGTTCATGATGAGATGGATTGAGTGGAGAATCATACTTGCGTAGTGATGGATCAAATGAGCATATCAACAAGAACAAGAGAAACAACTACAAGTTTGAAATTGTACAGTCACACTAGTCCGAAGGACGCATCAACTTGAAGCTCCCTTGCCGCGGTGGTGCTTGCCAGCCGTCAAACCTCGAGTAATGACCAACTTGCGCGTCCTGGACGGGCCCAACTGCGTGACACTAGCTGTGCGCTGTGCAGCCTTCGATGCCTTCTTGTACCACGCCGAGTAGCAATGGTACGTGGTCTCGTGCATAGCACCCATGATTTTTGTGGTAATGTCTTCTTTTCTAACGCGGAACACAATAGTAGGGTCCTGCAGGGCATCGACGTCGACATCGTCGTCAATTTCCTTACATAACGAGATCAGCCTCTCCCTGATAGCATTCACTCCTTTCTCCATCATCGCTAGCACTGGGGCCATAGTATCTTGAGGGTACAGAAACTGTAAAAATAATGTTAGCTACACAAGAATCTCAAAATGAAAAGAAGACATTACCCCATCCGCAACCAGATTTGGATCATCTGAGTAGATGTCTATAGGACCGTCCCCGCGCACCCACACCTTGAACCTCACTGATGATATTGAGCACCATATGTGGTTCTCTATGACGACTGGTGCATTAAGGGCAGGGGGACCTGTCTCGGAAATGAAGTTTTTTGCTGACCATTTCGACGGGTCCCGTAGTAGTAGACCTCCCGTATCCGAGCCCCTCTTGGGCGAACGATAGGGAGCGTTCTCAAACACGACAGCAGTGATCACGAGTAATAAGGAGGGGTTTTCGATAATGGCATCTTCTAACTTATTGATCAAAGCATTGCTGTGTTGTGAAAATGCGGTTTCTGCCATGCCAGGGACAATAACTTCAGCACCGGCATCCCGCATGTTTTGAAGTGATATTCGCATGTCAGGAACGAGTGAATCCGATGCTTCAATGTTGCTTAAAACGTTTGCATTGATGGTCTGACGGTCGAATGGAATGTTCTCAAGAAAGCATGTGAGCGCTGTGTGTAGAGCAACAAGGGGAGCTTCATGTACGGCTGAGGGCATTTCTACAATCAAGGTACTGTCGTCGTCGAAGTACGTCAATCTATAGTATTGAGGTAGTAAGAACTGACGTGACAAACTAGCTTTTTTGAGCTCACCTTGGTTTCAAACCAAAATTGCAAGACTTGTCAATGAAACGCACTAGTTCTTTGTACTCAACCCGCCAAATCCCACAAAACTCCTGGGAAGTGAAGATGATCTTACCGCTATGCCATAGTACAGGTACATCAGACACCTACCTCACACTCGTGCTGACGATCTGGTTTCGCGATAAAATGAAGAACCTGTTGGCATATACGTTGGGCTTACAGACGAGAAAGTAGGTTCAGCTTATGCAATGCGATAAGACTGATCAGCACCGCATACCTGAAGGCATTATCTCAGGATTTCCAGCTACAAACTGATGAAAACTATCCAGAAGATAATCCAACTGATCCATCTCAATCAAACTCCTCTTCTTTTCTACAGCTTGAGGGTTTTTGGTGGTGGGTCGAGCTGCAGGAACACCCTTAACCGCTGGAACTGAGTCAGAGTCAAAAACCTCGTGGGGTTTGTGTTCGGGCCTGGTGTTGTTCTCATCATTAAATGAGGCGCTACTCCTTGGTTTGGCATTAATCGCAACATTATCAAGAGAAGTAAAGAGTGCATCTTTGGATGCAGTAGGCATGATGAATCAAGTCTGAAGGCAGTAGTACTGCCAAGATGTGATGTTTTTAAACAAACAGCATAGCCTTTACTACCTTGGTGCTACTGTGACTAAGTTGGAAGCATGCTTAGCTAATGAAAGTTGTCACAGTGGACCTTAGACTGTGAACTACTAGTAGTAGTAGTTGTAGTAGTAAGAGATCACCAAACCGGTTGAGTTCGACTAGAATTCATCTATTCATGTAAAGACATGAGCCAGAGAAACAGAATAAAAAATCGGCACCAACATTCTTTAGTGAAGTCATTTAGACTCCATTCCAGACACCAAATCTTACTTGATAGAGGCATGACTGATCATGGCATGGAGAGTGGAATACTTCCAAAGAAACGCGACTCCTGGATCTTCGAGTTGCCTCGGACACCAGGTACTAGCACTGGATAGACTCAGACGAGGGCCCTGGAAGTATGATATAGACTAGTGTGAAAATAGAGCCTCGCGGAAAGTGCGGCAGGATGACTTATCGGAAGTGAAAAGTATGATTGACTGTGAAGTGAATCAGGCTGCGGTGGCAGGTATGATCAATCAGTGGAACTCACCCGATTGATGCGAGGTTATGCAAGTAGCGACTGAAAGAGAAAAAGAAGATCAAAGTGTGGGACTCAGGAGCTTGGGGTGCAGAGGATACTGATACTCGTAGAAGAATTAAGGTGAGTGTGTTGGGAAAAGCAGTATGATTATTGTACAAATTATGTTAGCGATTCAAGCGCCCCCACTAGTACTTATTTGTATATATCCCAAATTTAGATGGCGGGTGAACATGAAATATCGGAGTTTGAAAAAATCCGAGAAGGCTCCGTGCAAGCTCACTGAATTCCAGTTAGGGGCTTCTGTAGTAGAATTAAGCATAACAACGATACAGACACTAGATACTATGGTACTATGTCTGTATACATGTGGCGGTACACTAAATTTCTTCGTCAGATTCGAGTTATATGCAATCCGACCACATGCGGTGGTGAACCAAATGCCAGTGCTGTGCGATATGGGGCGGAATATCGCTATCAAATTGATACAATTCTACCGCCTTAACCAATTCATCGTCTGCTTCTAACAAAGGTAGGGATGATGTGGCTGCTGGTGGAAACGGAGGGGATAATGAAGGTGGAGATGATGGAGGTAGAGGTGATGGAGGTGATGGAGATGGTGGTGGTGGAGGAGGAGGAGGAGGTGGTGGTGGTGGTGGTAGCGGTAGCGGTAGTGGTGGTTGTTGGAGGTGGGAATTCTCTGCCACCTGCGGGTCCCCCGCCGCAACGATGGGTACATAGAATAGAAACTGTGACCTGCGGCTATGTGGTGACGGTGCGCCTTCCACAAGATTCCCTGACACTGAAACATCGTGATTGAATGTTTGCCGACTTTGGTGATCTTGCAGACTCCATGTTAAAGCATCATAGGCGGCGGTTTGGGTGGATTTTTCTATGATGATTTAATATCAATCAGTATGATAATGTCAACATCAAGAAAAAACGTACTGGTAGGCATCTCTGACGATTTGAACTGCCCTCCAGACCGTCAGGTTGCCTTAGAACTCCAAATTTCATTATGACTATCTAACAGAAATATTTAAACTTACCCTGGTGGCTGTGATGGTAGCCGTATTACATATTAACTCGCCAGCGTGGGCTTTGCTGTATGTAAGACTAAGATCTTGACTCGGCTGCATGTCTAGATCTCTCCACTTGAATATAATATGCCGGTCGGTTCATCATCAAGCTGTTCGGGTCACAAAATGTCTTGGAATGGTGATATTGAGTGCTATAGCCTTGAAGGCACCCTCAAAGAACTCGTAAATCGATATTAAGTACATGCATATCTGTGCATGAATCCGTGCTGATGCAGTCATGGCAGTACCATTCATTGAATGGTGATGAGGAACATCATTTTCTATAGGGTATTCAAACTCAACCAATACTCACCGATCATCATAATGTCGGAGTCGTTGTTGACACTCCTGCGTCATCCAACAACTGGAGATGTCATCTAGGCAATTTATTCATTTGAGCCTGTGCCATGTTAGTGCGATCCATCTGGACAAAGTGTTAAGTAGCGTACTCAAAGGTATCGGATCCGAAGGACTTTGGCCTCAGCTCGTGCGCTGTGCCCCTTTCCCGAGTATTGTCCCTTATTTCTGAATAGTAAAGTAACGTGCTTATGGGCGGACGAGTATCGTACCGGATCCGTTAAGACCTATGGATATCGGACGGGTATCGTACCGGATCCGTTAAGGCCTATGGATATCGGACGAGTAGCGTAACGGCTAATCCGGACGAAGTCCGAACTAGAAACTAGCGGATAAGACTGTCCAAGGACAGAGGCGGATACGGATAGACTATAGGAATCAATCCTAAGTCTCAGAGTAGACAAGAGCGCGAACTCAAGTCCGGA
>MU178095.1:17918-29396 GCA_016695465.1 Suillus americanus | reverse complement strand
ATTTCTGAGTTGCGGTGTGTAGACCCCTCGCCCCATAAACTAACTAGTGCTATGGGCAAATATACAGTCGTTAATGTGCGCCACTCATCGGCCTTTACAGTCCCAGCTTTGGTTTCCCCAAAGTTGTAGGGGACTGATCTCAATGAAGAGGGTGTATCTGCTGTTCCAATGACATCAGAAATGTGTTGCATGACTTCTGGAGTAGCGATACGCAATTTTGACAGCCCAGGAGTGAAAGGTTCCGTTTGACGCTACAAAAGGAGGCTTCAAAGGGGTACGAGAACGCCAGCACCATAAACTACTCACCCAGGCGATAAGCGATTTAACCCAATGGGCTTTGTATACTTTTTTACCGGGGTGTGCGACATCTGGCCCAATGCCCAAGCCTGCCGACACGAATCGAAGGCATCCGGCCTTCTTCGACAACAATTTCCTTTCTAACTCGGATATGTGATCCTCAATTAGCTGTACATCATTGCCCTCAAGGTTGGGAACCGCCTCTGTAAGGAGGGCGTGGATTGACTTGACAACCCTGACATCTTTCTCGCTAAAGTCTTGGGGTTTGTTAAGATCGACATCAAGAAAGAGATGATCAAAGGCAGGTATAGGATCAGCCTTGCGATGTGCAGAGTCAGCTGTAAGGCCTAAAAATTCGCGGAAATGAGCGTGCGCGAGACCTTCCAGGAGACAATGCATAGTGTCGACGACGATCTGACGAGAGGGATCCCAGTATGGTAACCTCCAAAGTGTCAACCACCGCACCCCGTGTGCCGAGAACAACTTGTTGCGCTCAGCCGAAGTCCCAGCGTTCTTCCAGAGTTCAGCGTAGTGACGCACTTCGCTCTTGTCCCGAAGTCTCCAAGACTCGGACTGAATGTCTGTTCTGCCGCAAGTCGACCTATGCCAGCAATGACAAGTCGTGCAAAAAAAGTGGCTCGTTGGACCCGCTAGCTGAGCGGCCTTTCTTGCTGCTGGGAGGTCACACACTAGACAAGCTATAGCGCTGCGTGTAACCCGACCATGAGCATGGAGAGCTGTACGGTTATAACGTATGCCGTGTTCCCAACTTTCCAACATGTCATCGACCACGGGATCAAGGAAGTGATTTAACTGATCTCCTGAAGGCTCCGAAGGTCCAGGAATGATGCCGGCTAGATACATGTTCTCGGGTTTGTACCTGATGTCAAGGGGGAGGTTCAAACAAGTGCAAGATATGATGCTGGTGGACGTTGAGGCATTTCGCTGCAAATTGCCTTCGATGTTGAAAAAATCAATATTGAGGGTAAAAGCGTATCGGCCTTCGTCGCCTCTGTCAATAAACAGAGACTGTCCCGAAGGACCGCTGAAAGTGCGAAAAAAGTTCGCATCCCAAACATCTCTAATGATATGTGGTGGGCTTCCAATGGAAGCTAGCAAATCATCGCAAGGCTTGTCCATCAATGCTTCCAGGTCAGGACGAGATAGTAGTCCAGCGAGGTAGTCGTGGAAGTGGTGATAGAGGAAAGTTTTTATTGGCTTTAATTGTCCGTCAGCTGAGCACTGCAGCAACGGTTCACCACAAGGACCGTCCTCAGGAATTGGTCTGTTCGTGCAATTCGAGGGGTATTGGACGCAACTTGAGGTGAGACTGGCACTTGGTTTATAGGTACAGTTGCATGCTGGGCACACAGCATAAGAAGTGGTCTGAGCGTCGAGCTTGAAGCGTGAAAGCGCGGTATCCATAGACCGCGGGATCTGAGCGAGAGTGTTTTGACTACGGGATTGGGAATCATTGTTATTTGCCTCCATGGCAAGGCTCAAAATTAGGGACAGAACTCCCATAAGGAACTCCCCGTGTCTGCGACCGATGCCAAAGATGACAACAGAGACGGCAGCTAGAAAGAGGGACAATTGGGCAATTTCGTCACAATGGTTGATTGGTAGATTGTAATGGTGTGCTTCATACATATCAGCCGAAGGACATGATCAAGGGCATGAACGAAACTTACAAGAATCAAAATCGAACGGTTCAGATGACACGGAAAGTTCATCTTCCTTGATGTCGAGTAGTCTATGAATTCCATCGCATGACGTCTCCAGTCGAATTCTATGAGAAACAATGGAGGTGACCTTGTGCTTAATTTTGTGGAGGGTCGTGGCGATCACAGACAACTCATCTCGGATGGCGCGCAACACATCGCGAGACCTTGCAGAGGAAATTCGTGCAAGAGTCCTGTTTATCTGTGACTCTACATTTGCCAACGTTATCTGAGCCCTCGACCGGCGTCGCATTTCAACCACTTGCAGAGCACGGGTGATATGTCTACGAACAGCCAAGTTAGCGACCTCAAGGTGAAGTAAGAGGTGATGCCTCACTGCGTATCATCTAGAGTGAGCCCGGCTCCCGCATCAACCGTAGCGTCCGGAGATGAGTGAGCTTGTTCCCTGTCTTGTTGCACTTCAGAGTGGGAAACCCATAGTTTACTGTGCCTGTCTGGATCGGTCTCGTCGTCGGTTAGCATCATGGAAAATAGCTCGGCGGCGAGATCGTTGACAGAGGTCGACGTATTGAGTTGATATTTGGACGCCTGATTATCTATGGTATGGGGCAACTCGGTGTGCTGAACCTGGCGAGCAAGGTGAAGGACAGATGCCTCACGTATGGAGGATGCCATGTTGACACCTTGCATCGTGTGAGCGGTTTTGGCAGCGATGGGTACTTCTTTTCCGCCAGGGTTCCTAGGTACACCGTCATCTCCAACGTCGCAGCATCGCACACACTTGCAAAGAAATACTCGGCTGGGCATCTAAGTGAAGTGTTCTTGTAGCGGAATGAAGCGCGAGGTTGTAATAAAGTACTCGAAAAGTGGGTTACGGGTGAAGACAGCAATACAACCTAACAATAGTAACGTTGTTAGGGGGCATATTCGTATGCCGTTTAATGCCCGCTATGCGGGCACTCGCCTGCAATCAACCTAAATGGATATTACAATAACAACTAAGGTTAATTAGTGCTGAGAATTAATGACAGTAGGCACTTACAAGCACTCTTCCAAATAACGAACGACGGAAACCCTGAAATGCGGTTGTAAATTAAATTGTGTTTATATTCATCTGGATGCACTTACCACTGGGACAAGGTGCCAGGCTCAACCAGATGCTCATTAGGCATGATTCCTCGTGGGTATTGCCGGCACAGACCACCTTGTTTTAGAGGCGCGTTTTAATTACAGGGGTACAAGTGAGAGGTACAAGTGAGAGTTATACAGGGGATACAGGGATACAACGATACACATGGATATAACGATACGAAATTCGTACAACATTCTTACTTAGTGCGGCTCAGGGAAATTCTCCAATGCTACAGCTAGCTCAACGTCACTCGCAGCAAATCTGCGCATAATGTTGACAAGGTCTCCAGCAGTAGTTGTCGAGTAGCCTCGCAGACTAACACGCTTGATCTGAGGGAAGGCTCTGATCCAAGTCGCAGATAACGCCTGTGACCACGATCAGTATTGGGTATTGGAACAAGTTTCTTTACGACAACATACTAATGAATCTCCTGCAGCACCGGCGCCCAATACTGAGGCTTCTGAGTTATCGATGGCCATGTGTTCGATGCGAACTGCCGAATGGGAGCCTGGGGGACATATCATTGCCGAACGAGAGTAGCTTTGAGGCAAGGAAACCATGAGATATGAAACGCTGTTGCAACAGCCGACGCATTGCAGAATGGAGGTGATATACTTGGGTGACGCGTCATTAGCTTGTAATGAAACACCAAGGCAAGCGAGGGAGGGTGGATTATAGTGACTGCGAAGGACAGGGAGGACATGGGTCAACGGCCCGTCTAGCACAGACAAAGAAAGCGTTAAACGGAGGTTGACTCGATTGGTCCTCCAGGTATTACCAGGTCGTGGCATGATGGTGAGCCTAGTGACAGCAGGGTGACGGGCCAGAAACCGTATGAGTGTGGATGGTGCACAATCAGCATCGGCTCGGAATTCAAGAAGTGTTGGGATGGCTAAGTACCGCAAGAGTTTGTCCCAGTGCGCAGGACTGAGCTTGACGGAACTAAGGCAAAGCTTGTGCAAAGAGGCAGAGCGGATGGTTTGCACTGTAAACGGAAGAAGTTGAGGGGAAAATAAGAGCCGTGATGATGCCTCAAAGGCTTTGAGATGGTTGATACCCAAGTGGCCTCCAATTCGGGTTAGTCCATTGACAGACGGCGGGTGAACGCCATCACAGAAACCCATGCATGTCAGTTCTTCACAACCGGACGCACGGATGTTCTCAAGGAATGTAACGATTAGAGGGAGAAGCGGGGAAGTGACGATGTCAAAATTCCAGAAAAGCGTAATGTATCGTATGGATTTCCGAGGAACGAAGTGGAGGAAGTGTAAAAATGCAGAGAGCTGTGAGGATCTCAGATCAGAATTTAACCAACACAACATCATGCGCGGTGAACGAAAGGTATCCATTCGAACCCAAGTAGCCAGAACATCGAAATTGGGAGAGTCAACACGGATATGAAACATATCTTGTGGCGAAGTTGGGAAATTCCTGTTGACGAAAAAGATCGGACCAGCGATTTCTCTCAACAGAGAAGAAACTTGTGTGAGAGAGCGTAGATTGTGTGGGCCTAGAAGACCAACGATAGCAATGAGGACTTCTGTGGGTAGTGACCAAATAAATGTTGTGGCGGTTTTACATGGCTCATAACGGATTATGCGTGCAATTGAAAAGGGACCAAGTTGACCATCCGCCTTGCGCTTCAAGAAAACATCGGACTATGGTTGATATTAGTGAAAATAAATATTTATCATAAGACTTTCCGTACCGCCTCCCTAAACAAGCGCTTAGCAGTGGGACTGGTGAAGTCGGTGTTGTGACGATGTATTTTTCTCGGCTAGATTGTCATTAAAACTGGTGCAACTATTGGGAATTTGAACATACCGTAGCGACAACTTGACTTACGTCGCCTGTGGAATACGATTCCAAGATACGTTGCTTTCGAGGGGGTGTCGACTTAGGCAAATATATTACACATTTCATTGGGATGATCATCTGCATCAACGTCAGCCAAAAATGTATATTTAGATCATGCGCAAGTACCTCAATGGGTTGAATTTGGCGTCCAGGTACACGAACTGGGGTGCAGATGTCCTGTAAGTTGATTTAAGGCTTCAAAGGCTAACTACAGGTAAAGAACCTCACCATTAAGCAGTTGCCCTGTCGCAAGAAAGGGTGAGAACCTAAAGACGACATCGACAAGTTAAATGTCTTTTAAGTGTCGCGCACTTAATCATTGTACCGAGAGGGTTATTGTTGGATCGGAGAGCGGAGAGTATTGTGTTCTGGGGAGATATGGCGCTCCCAGTGTATGTGTAGCATCTGACTACGTTGTTTGTGAAAAGTGCCATTAGTGAATGATAAATGAAAACCTTATCTGAGGCCTAGGTCGAAACATTGACAACAAATATTCTAACGAGTAGGGAAGACGGTTGTATGCAAGCTACCGAATACGCCCGTAGAATGCTACCGGTTGTCATGCACTGATTGCTGATAAGATCTACGAAGTTAATGAAAGTCAGCCATACATTCAATTGACACTCACCATGTCATCTAAATCACCTCGCAAGACTACCGCAGACCATAGAAAACGCTATAATCCGTACACTCGGCCTACATCAAACTATGAAACATCCAACCACGGAAGTGTGTCACTACGTACCGTGCCTCTAGCAAGGGGGTTTGCCCTATATTTCGATGACTATCATATTGTAAGTGAAGGTCCATGTTCGTGATCAATACTAACTTGCCTGGACGTTATTTTCAGCTAAATACTCAACCCTTATGGATGGGATCCGCGATGATTGTTGATGAACCCAATAGGTCATCGGGAATTGAACAAGACGTCCCGACTCCAAGTAGTGATCTAGCGGGCGATGAGGTTAGTGACACCATCAAATTGACAGGTTCCGACGAAACTTACAGAATTCGAAGATGGACATCTTCCATATCGTTCCAGCACTAAATGCAATGGCTAATGTTGGCATTGTGGGACATTTATGTCCGCAGAAACGGAAACTTGTTCGCTCCCTGCAGAAGGCGGTCAACAAGTGTATCGATAGTTCTTGTGAAAGAGGGCATCCTACCACCAATCTTTTACGAACGAGCATTCATACAGCGCTCGAGGTGGCGCTGCTGGACATTGTAGTGAGTGAGATCATGCCTAGTGAGATCATGCCTAGCCATCCTCCAAAGAACAATAGGCAAAAAGGTGTAAGGCGGTCGATTTTAATTTCGTCGTAGTTTCTGATGGAATTCATCATTAGAAGAACAAGAAATCGATTAATGGCAGCCCACCTAGGGGAATCCAATCCCCCATTGAAAGCTCAAAATCAGAATCCTCGGATTATACACCAGGCGCGTTCACACAAAAAATAACAAATTTAATATCTCATGAGTCCGACTAGGCTCCCCTGTAGGGATGCCAGGAGCATACCCAAAGCAATGAGTCACCGTACTGTCACATAAATAACCTTGTACAAAGTAATGTCAGGAGATCGAAAAGAAACTAAGGAAGCAAAGATCGCACCTATATAGTGAATGACCAATACATTTCAACTCCGCCTGAATGGCAGCGCCCGCTATAATGAACAAGTCATCAAAGAAGCATTTCATTTCCGCCTGAATGGCAGCGCCCGCTATAATGAAATCATAGTACAATCGATAGTACAATAGAGATACTACAGGTGATATTACATTAAACTATACAATTTTACAACTGACAATGAGTGATTTCATTTCTGTGCAACCATGATTTCCATCCTCTGGAACTTTGTGTCAGATACCTTTATTGTTGGGCGTTGCTCACTCAACCACCATGCATTGTAAAATGCTTTAGGTAGAGCTGCTACTGCCGGTCGTGAAGACTCGCGCTTAGGGTTGTGAAGACGCTTTGCGGGCTTGCTTCCCCTTGGAGTGAAGATTGCTGCACCCGCCAAACGTTGTGCGTCAATGATTTTCAGCTCATGACTGAAATCGGCTCTCCAAGGCATGCTCTTCAACCGAAGAGTCTGAACTTCGCACTCATCGACATCACTCTCGTCAGAGCTCATCCCATCTTTAGCCAATGTCTCCACAATGGAATGCAAGTACATCCACACGGGTAGATCATTCTTTTGCGTCACTTTCCGATCACTGAGTAAGGTCGACGTGACCTTTAGGCGAGTTTCAAACTTCTTGGGAGCAACTCAACTGACAATTCGACGAACAACAAAACAAACTTACTGTTGTCCTACGACCCAGGACCCTGGCCAGCCGCAATCGTTCGTTCGTCTGATCCACTAGACGATCTCCCACTTCTTGCATGTTCTCGCGAGTGCCGTCGTCACGGAGGAGAGGCTGGGCCTTTCTCCAGCACTTGCGACATTGAAGGAATTTCGATGTGATATCATTAGTGATCGATTGACGGGACCTTGGAGTCCAGTGGTTCTTTTCCTCCATAGACATATAGAGGGACAAGAGTATGTCGATGACCCGTTGGTTCCAATCCGATTTGTGTGTGGTCGTGATATCCCACTGCAGTGCAAGTGGGTCTGGACCGGGACCCGAGCCGTCTATGTAAGATTTAACAACCTCCCGCGATGCCCCATCATACAGCATATAGTCCTCTTCTCTTGTAAGATGGAATGCTGCTTTGAATAATTCGCGCACATTCGCCTGAGGCCGTATTAGCAATGTCGCTGGAAAGAGCGAGTCGCACACCTTATTGTCTCGACGCTGAATGTCAGTGAAACATTCCACAGGGGGGTTAGCATTAGCATTCTTACGTCTAGGGCGAGGTCCAGGAAGGGAAGAAATTTGTTGACGCTGAAGGGACTTCGCGAGCACCTCAGCGAGCATTCCGACCGTGGCGTTCTCAATCGGAACATCTGCAAATAGCGATGTTAGGAGACGTCCAGCATCACCACCGCCGGGAGCCTGAGGTTCTTCGTCTACAGGAGATTCTGGACGCTCATCAGGAATCTAAGAGATAAGGTGAGATACAGTACTAAGATGTGACAAGTATTGCCTTACTGGCGAAAATCCAATTATGTTAGTGCATGTGGCAATAGGCCTTTTGCCTGTGAGATGACGCCATGCAGGAAGTGACATAGACGTTGCAATGTGTGCTTGTCGGATTTGACTCTACAAAATTATCAGAGACCTCATCCTGCCTGCATTTTAATACGCACATCTAATGAGGCATTCTTGGGATTATACTGAGCAGCCAAGCGGGCCACTTCCATCTCACACTCGGCAAACATCCTCTCTCTTGCTATGACGGTCTCGTGCTGATATGAAGCCTCTTTCTCTGCCAGTACATGATCTCGCTCCACACGTGCGGTATTTTCTACTTCATGAATGGCAAGTGCCATCCGACTCTACAAATAAATATTACAACAATCCATATTGTGAAATGAAGTCGACTCACCTTAAGTAAGACAACTTCGTCGTGGTGCTGCTGCGACATTGAAGTAATGGCCTTGACTTTCTCCAGTTCAAGGGATTCGAGCTTCTGACAATACTGCTCAATGACTGATTGCATCTCCGATTCGCGAGATTGGGCATTTATCTGAAGTGAGTGAGACAGGAGCATACAATTGGAAACGATGCCTTACCTGAATATCGCGCTTTCGGAGGAATAGATCATGGTTGCCGTGATGTAGTTCACGAACGTCACCACGCAGCCTAGCTGACTGATCCACTTCTTTAAGAAGGACCTTGGTAGGCTAAATATTCATTAGCTGGGATACAAGTATAGATATTGCAGGGCTGACGCAATCATCATCATCGTCATCTCTCGTTCTACGGATGGCCTCCCATGGATTATATAGTGTCATCGTAAAGTCCTCATTGGGCGGGACAGACTCGGGTGGGTAAGCGTGTGCCGAGG
The DNA here is from genome assembly GCA_016695465.1 of Suillus americanus. Classification (NCBI taxonomy): domain Eukaryota; kingdom Fungi; phylum Basidiomycota; class Agaricomycetes; order Boletales; family Suillaceae; genus Suillus; species Suillus americanus. The sequence goes on along the minus strand of MU178095.1, from coordinate 20,473 downwards.
TTGCAACAGGCTGGGGCGGAGGTGGATAAGTGTGCTCAGGATGAAGCTCATGGAGAGGGTAAGACTCCATAGATGGAGTGGGATCGTCATCGTCAGGACAGGAGGATAGAAAAGTCACCAGAGACATCTTGGAAGACGAGTCAGCATTTTCGCAATTTATTTGAAGATAACTGCTCACCTCAATAGGGATGATACAACAACATAACAACAAATACGACAATGTCCAGTATCACGGGGGTTGTAAGAAGTGATACATGACTTCATATCGTTTATACGATACTAGAAGCACAACGCTATCGCTATTCGGTTTGGTACAATCAAATTGATCTTGATACAGTCGGACAATTTCCTAATGCTAATTCTACTTCGATTTATTTTTTCTTCTGTCGTTCCTTAGCGGAAAGATTTTTAAGTTGCATCTGAATTACATCTCCCACTGGCCAACAGTCTTGATAGTCATGTAATTCCGGAAATTGAACGATGACCTCAACGGGAAGTTAGCTAGAACGAATTGTAAAATTTTCGCAGACATACATCATTCTGAACATGTATCAATGCGGTAGGTGTTTGATGTGTCTTGCTCTTGTGAGTGTCACAATGCTTGTTGATAGATCGGTGAACAGAATCCTGGCGTTATGAATATGCATGGATCGCATCAATCACCGACTAAATCTTACCTTGAACTGCTTGAAGCGAAGAGCATCCCAACAGAGTGCAGTTTCCAAGTTATATCCGCCACGACCCGGACGCCCTGCCTCACCCTCTGGTTTAATGATTTTTGATGTGTTATAATCCATGGACGTAATGGAGGAGTACATTGACAGCTGGTTTGAGTCGCTGAGCTGCGGCACATGCTCGGCTGAGAAGGAAACCGTCTTGGAGACCTTGGGGGTGGAAGGACGAGAAGGAATGGGCGTTGTTGAGCGAAACGACGTGGCGTAAAAGACACGCGAAGGAGGAACAACGCGTTCCCTGAGCGTAGAAAAAGTCATCTCTTCTTGCGAGGAGATCAAGACTAACGAAGCATTCGCACAAAGTAATTCTGTGTGATAAGTCAACAATGGAAGCGGCCGCGGAGGACCATCTGCCTGATAGAAAGCAGGGACGGCCGCAGACGTATGAGGCATGATAGACTGAACAGTCGAGTACGAGCGATGCTTTATCGTAGATGGAATAGATGAGTACCTAATCGTAAAGCAAGCGCCTTATGAAAGAACAAAGTTGCTAGGGAGATGTTGCTGCAAATCTTGTCGTCAAGCATTGTTATTGTATACACCCATGCAAGTGCATTAATATGGTCTCCCATTAAAAGCTGTCGACAGTTGTGAGCTTATGAGCAATTAACTTGAATCACGACCCACGATGTTTTTCCTATGCACCAACGATCCCAAAGAATATCGCCTTGAAGGGCGTCTCATCGGGCACAAAAACGCTATAAATTGCCTGTCCGTCTCAAGCAAAGGTACTCTGTTGGCAAGCGGGGGTGAATTTTATATGCCTCAAGTCTCACAAATAAACTTACTAGGGAATAGGCTCCGATGGCATGAGGGTCTGGGACCTCAAACGGCGACTTCAGCTCCCAAGTCCTCGTCACATCGTAGGCATTCAAAATCCAGCCGATCCTGTAACATGCGTATCTTGGATCACTCGCCAAGAGGCGACACGCGAGACATTGTGCTATGGTACAGGACTGGGTTTCATTGGTATTTGGCAACAGCATGGCGAAGGTTTGGAAGACTTTGACGCCAAAGTGTCAAAAAGAATTGGCACAGGCAAAGAGATTATGTGCCTCACCTATGATCATTCCGGGAACGATACTCGTATTGCCACCGGGACACGCGACAAACGCGTTCAAGTCTGGTCATTTGACTTCAAGGGCCCATTGATTCCTGTCTTCAGCATTGAGCTCTCTACAACGATCCCACGCATGATCAACTTCAATCGCACTGCCAGTCGACACATATTGGTCTTTGGCATGTATGATGGAGAGATGTACGTCAATATAGTTACCCTCGCAACTATTCTGACTACCTGTAGACATCAGCTCCGTGGCACAGACGGAATTGTTATGGCTACACACAATGCTGGACCGCTGATGTCAGTGATATATAATCAGATGAAGTAATTGACGTTCCTTACCATTTCACCGAAGCGGGCATGTCTCCGTGGACATCGCTCAAACATTATTCCTGATTGACAACGTGGTGAATGGATTCAGCTTGCATCGATTGGACGATGGAGCGTGTATCCGAACCTACAATACAAACCCGGTCAAGACGTTTCCTAAGCAAGTCGTTTTCGGCGAAAATATGGACGTAGTGGTTGGTGGCAGCGACGCAGGTGTCATCTATGTCTTCGACAAGAAGACAGGTACACTTAAGCAAGTATTAAAACATGCAGACAAGGCGCGAGTGCAGACTGTAACGGTGCGCTTTTTCTACGAGTTAGATGGTATACGTCTGACAGACGGACTGCAAGACCTACGATAATACACACCGCAATGTAATTGTTGGAGCAACATCACAGAACGATGTAGAGCCTATTATCTCCATCTG
>MU178094.1:15821-26784 GCA_016695465.1 Suillus americanus | reverse complement strand
AATGATTATTCGTCCTGGATGTATCGCTATGGACGTCGCCAAAACAGACGGTATCCGTGATTGGCCGGTTCCAAAGTCGGTCAAAGACACAAGGTCGTTCCTTGGATTTTGCAACTTCTACCGAAACTTCATTCCTCATTACTCCGATATCGCACGACCTTTGATTGATCTTACGAAGAAAGACACTACGTTCCTCTGGTCCGACCTATGTCAGAAAGTGTTCGATGTGTTAAAGGAATGTTTCCTTAAACAACCCGTCCTTCGGAATCCTGATCTGGCTCGACAATTTGCTGTTGCAACCGACGCCTCCCTAGTAGCTACGGGAGCAGTCCTGCTTCAGACTGATGAAAACGGCGTCTACCACCCTTGCGGATACCTTTCCCAGTCACTGAATCCTGCTGAACGCAATTATCAGATATTTGACCGCGAATTGTTAGCGGTTATTCGTGCCTTAACTGAATGGCGGCATTACCTGGAAGGAAACCCCCATCCAGTCATCATCTTCACTGATCATAAGAACCTCCTCTACTTCCGCACGGCCCAGAAGTTGACCCGTCGCCAAGCACGTTGGCAGCTCCTCCTCTCCTGCTATGATATTGAACTCCACCATGTACCCGGAACGAAGCTTGCTGCACTGGACGCCTTGTCTCGTCAGGCAGATCATGTCCCCGATGACGCCGATAACGAAGATGTCACACTCCTTCCTGATTCCATGTTTGTCCGACTCCTAGACCATGAACTCATGGCAGCGCTCGCAAATCCTGACCCCAGTAATCCCGACCCCATATTCCAAGCCGCTTCCGATGCACTTAATGGTCTTTGTCTTCCTCCCATGAAATCGGCTCTCTCTGATTGGACGATAACCGATGGCATCCTTTATTACAAGGATCGTGCCTACGTTCACCCAGCCGAGCGGCACGCTATTCTTGAACGAACACATGATCACGCTACCGCAGGACATCCCGGGCGTTTCAAGACTGAGGAACTCGTCAAACGAGAATTCTGGTGGCCATCTATGGGAACTTATATCCGGAAATACGTTGAGGGTTGCGCCCTTTGTCAGCAAATGAAGTCCGATACTCATCCGATGACCCCCCCGCTTGCTCCTATTCCTTCCGCGGTTTCTACTCCATTCGCCCAGGTATCTGTTGATCTCATCACCTCCCTCCCTCCCTGTGATGGCTATGATTCTATCATGGTCGTGGTCGACCATGGGCTTACAAAGGGGGTAATTCTCATCCCTTGCACGAAAACCATCACCTTGGAAGGCGTTGCGAAGAAGTTTTACAAATACGTTTACCGTCGCTTTGGACTCCATGAGAAAGTCATCTCAGATCGAGGACCGCAGTTCGTTTCCAAATTCTCTAGAGCCCTTGCCAAGCTTTTGAAATACGAAATCGCTGCGTCTACCGCTTATCATCCCCAAACTGATGGACAAACAGAACGACTTAACCAGGAATTGGAAACCTACCTGCGGATCTATTGTCGTAACAACCCAAAAGATTGGGTGGAACACATTCCCATGTCCGAATTCGTCCATAACCACCGAAAACATGATTCTCGCAACGCCTCCCCTTTCTATCTCATGTACGGATGTGAACCTAGGGCCCTACCCCACGTCCTCCCAGAATCCTCCGTCCCCGCTGCAGAAGAACGACTCCGCCTCCTCCAAAAGATAAGAGAAGAAGCTATCTCTTGCCACAACCTGGCGATGCAACGGATGGCCGCGTGATCGTATGGAAAGAAGTACCAACCATGGAAAGTTGGCGATAAGGTTTGGTTATCGGGAAAGAACCTTATTACACAGCTGCCTTCAAGGAAACTCGCCCCAAAGAGATACGGTCCATTTACGGTAAAAGCCGTGATCTCCCCCATCACGTTCACACTCCAATTGCCTGAACAATGGAAGGTTCACCCCACATTTCATGCTTCTGAACTATCGACCTATCACGAAACCGAAATCCACGGTCCTAACTTCCACGACCCTCCCCCAGACGTCATAGATAATGAAGAAGAATACGAAGTAGAAGCAATCCTATCACATAAGGGAACGGGTAAACGAAGACGCTATCTGGTATCCTGGAAAGGGTACTCTTCTGCCAGCAACGAATGGATCCCAGAAAAGAATCTTAGTAACGCTCAAGATATCCTCACGGCGTATAAGAAGTCTCATCGATTGTGATTCATGGAACAATGACTTCTCCTCTTGACAAGCTACGCATCCTCACTCAACGCATTATACAACTCACTGCTGTCATGAACACCCTCTCTGAAAACGTCACTGAATCCCAAACCCCATCTACACCTACCGCCTCTGACGTCACACTCTCTGAAGAATCATCTGTCTCCATCGATTATTTTGCCATTATCGACAAAATAGAAAGCAACTCTCTCTTTGAATCCGCCCTCACTTCCGCTGAATACGCTATTGAGATTGATCGCATCCTGGCAGGAAGAGGCTCAGTCTCTAGCGGACTTCTTATTAATATTATTCGTTCCGCCAACCTCATCGCCCGCGCCGCCAACATCATCAATGACCCCGCTCATAGAACCCTCTTCCACCACCTTCATATATGTATTCGTAACACTGCAATCCGTCTGTTGCCTACTTCTACTAAAGAAGCTATTCGAGAGGCTATCCACACCGTCGTTGAACGAACCGCAACAAACCCGGTGGCACGACCCCCATCCCCTCATGTCGCAATCCCAGTTCCACCTCCAGCAGAGGTACCGGTTACCACTGAGCATTCGGCTAGCGTTCTCCATAATACTGTTGTACTTGATGTACCAACTTCTCCTTTGCCTACCGCCTCGCCGCCACCCCGCAGATACCCTACTAGACGACGTACGTCCCAACCCAAACGTGAACCCTCCGTCTCCCCTGTCCTCAGAAAAAGGAACGCCCGCTCCCCGTCACCACGACCCCCCACCACCATTGTAAAGGCCGACCCTTATAGCAACGTTGTATGTCGCAACTGCGGTCTTACTGGGCATCGTCACAAGAACTGCCCCACCTATCACTGTCGTGTATGCCATGCGCTTGCACCGGGGCATTTATCGGTCTTTTGTAAAGACTTAGATGGGGCTGCCGTCATTCCACTGGTATGGACTGATGCGGGTTTCTATGAAGCTCTCGCACGTTGGGAAGCCGATAAGGACGCTATTCAGCAAGCTGCTGAACAAGCGGATCGTGCTGGCCATTCCTCCGTCACTGTTGAACAGGACGAGTTGATGTTCGCCAATTCCGACGCTGATCCTATTTACTGGGCAAACCAGGATAACTAAAGTCGGTGACTTTATCGCTAAACGAGGGGTAATGTTACAGTCAATGTACGCCCCTATTCATTTTCTTACTTAACCTTGTATTACGTCACGAGCCGCCTTCATGCCGCCGCTAGACTTATCTCTTATCTTTGACTCGGTTTTCTTATCTTGTATAACACCACGATCGCTGTGCCGTCGCTAGGTGATCTATTCTTGCTATCTCTTATCTGCTGTCTCCTATCTATGACTCATTGCTTACGCGTCCTATTCTCACACCTGCCCTAAACATCTTGTAACCTTATATATACTTGTCTTGCATGTAGTAGTTCTTTACTTTAATCTTACTAGGTTTTACCTGGAACTTCCTTCGCTTAAGACCTCCAATCTTAAGACGTCTGAACCGATATTCAAGTTGAGGACACTCTCCTTGACCTGTCTTAGAACCATCGACTATCGAAGCCTTGACCTTATCTGAGAGTTCCATCTCTTAGTTACGGTTAACGCGTCGTTGGACTTTAGCCGAAGCTCTTATCGAGCCGCTACTGTTCAGAACTATCCTAGTTCGTAACAAGTTTAAGGAATCATTTGCTCCAGCCGACACCTTGTCTGTAGCCCTTACCAAGCTTAGACTCTTATGGCAGACAGGAGATCTCACTTCCTACATCACCAGTTTCAAGACCTTAGCTGCACAAGCAAGTGTCAAAGAAAGCCCCATTTTGACTTCGTTCTACACAGAAGGACTTAAATGAGGACTTGCCAATGCCATATTCCAGATGGAAACCATTCCCACGGACTTCGACAAGTATGTCGCCACAACCATCAGACTTGACGGGAACTATCAAAGAGGTGTTGCATTCCGAAACGCCAATCGAACAACTGTAAAACCAAGTGGTCATCAATATGTACCTAAACCCTCTGTTGATTGTCACGACCCCAATGCCATGGAAGTCGACCGACTCACTAAAGGAGAATGTAGTGAGCACCTGCAGAAAGGACTCTGCTTCATATGCTCCAAGAAAGGACACATGGCTAGAGCCTGTCCTCAGAAGAAAGGAAAGATGCCGGTCCAGCGCAAAGAAGTTGAGGACAGCAATGAAGAAGCAGAAGAAGCAGAACTCCGATGTCTTGCAGAGGATTTTTGATGTGGAGAACTGGATCAACATCAGCATCTCCCAATGTAGCAATAAGACTTGTATGAGCAATTGGTGAACGCAAGGAACTTCGCATTCCCATTTCCCTCATCTTGAAAACACGTCTGAAAACCATTGAAACCACCGCAGTCATAGACTCTGGAGCAGCCAGAACTTTCATTTCCAAAGAATTCATAAAACAACACTGCATTCACACCCACGCCCTCAGTAAACCATTCCGGGTTACTACCGCTGATGGAAGCTATTCCAAAAGCAGAGCAATTTGCCGATACTGCATCCTGAATGTCAAAATAGATGGATGCACCATGATTGGCAAATTCAATGTCACTCGATTAGGACGACAAGACCAAATTCTCCTAGGAATCCCCTGGCTGCATGCCATGAACCCTCTCATAGATTGGGCAGCAGAAACCCTCGTCCTCTCACGAACTCCAAAAAGTGACCAGGTTGAAGAAGAAATTGATAAAGAACGAAAGAAGAACGGTATCCCCCTCTTATTCTTGAAGGAGGAACCTATGGAAAAGAAGTGGAAGAAATCACAGTTGAAAAAGAAAACAGACGAACCTACCCCAGTTGTTAAGGAACCAACTCCTCATGCAACCATAGAAGAAATCCCTAATGAAGATGTGCCTGAAACCACCCCAGTCTGGAACAACAAGATCCCCATTCCTGATCTACTCCCCATTCCCAATGATGACGACGAAACCTTCGACACCAAAGAAGACGTTTGGACTCAGGAAAACTTCGCTGCACCAGTGCGCGAAATCTCCAAATATAACCGCAAGGACGATGAATTCCTGGTCGAATATCCTGCTGATGCCTCAGAAATTTGAGTAATCACAAACATCTCCATGGATACTCCTCTCACTCTTGACAGAACCAGTTGTTCAGAACAGAAAACAATGGTCAAACCCCTACCACAGTCTACGGAATACGCGAAAGTCAGCAACAAAGCCCAGCAGTTTGCGTTAGCTGCAGGGTTAGAGCAGAAAAAGAAAATTTTCGAGGAACTCGTCCCACCTTACCTCCACGACTTCGCCAACATTTTTGCTAAAGCGTGTGCAGCAGTAGGAGAACATCCATGAGGCCCAGGAGAGCGGATGCGAGGTGTAGGGGAACAAGCATGAGGATGATGAGAATAGCCAAGAGGAGAATGAGAATGATCATGAGAACCAGTATGAGGAGTGGGAGAACTGGGAGGATTACAAACATGATCTTGACCTGAACTCTTAGCTGCACTAGCGCGGGCAGACATCTGTGCCCACATCTTGGCCAAGATATCCATTGGCACAGAAGAGCTCCCACTAGAATCATTAGTAGAAGCCTCATCAACTACACCTTCCCATCCATTTTCAGTCTTGAATAATTTCCTGCCAGAAATGTTCAGCATCATGATTAGGGAGGTAAGAATCACGTACCTGTTCCACCATTTTAAGAGACTGTCTACCCAATCCTTATCTTCGCATTCGTGGAGAAAGTTGATAATGGAACTCTCAATAGCTAAACTTCCCATCAACTTCAGCCCATTTGTTCTTGCTGCTGATCCTGAAGCAAGCCTCAATAACAACAGTTGTGAGACAAAAATTTTAAGTACATGAAAATACTTACCTGAATGCAAGCATATGCAATATGTTCTGGTTGGACTGCAGTCATGTCATGTAATGATGCATTGCAGGACCAGGTTGCATGCGAGTCTTCACCTAAAGCAGTAGATGGTCCTGTGAATATGTGACGCATAATCTGATATGCATGGTGAGCACACAATATTGACAAGTTGAGTATACAGTTAAAAACTTACGCAGACAAGAAAATACCCTTTGAAAAGACCATCAGTCATAGAGTCTTCATCATACTTTTCCCCAGGCAGCATCCCCTCCCAGAGATATGTATGCAGGAAAATCAGCTGCAGACATAAATATCTGTCCACTTGCCAATTTTTTTTGTGTCCTAACCTACAGAAGCTCAGTGTCAAAGATAAACACAAAATAATACTCACTCTGCAGGATACTGGTGATACTCTTTGACTGCCATTATGGGGCAAAGAAATGAAGCCAACACAGGGTGATTAACACCCAAGTGTGACCTAGATGAGGTGCCATTGTTGACAGGCAGGCTTAGAGGTTCCTTTGCTGGTAAGGGAGCCGCATAGTGGCCAATTTGTGACTTGAGATGAGTTGAATCATCAGACCATGTCGCACTAATAATACAATTCATCTCCATCATGCGTCAGTAAATCATAAGTGCGCATATATGCAGTATATGCTGACCTTTCGTGCAATCCTAGCAAGTCGCTTTGACTTGCTCTTGTTATTGATGAGCGCTCGTAAGCCAGGAGTGAGTGGAAGGAGCTGCTGATAGTTCTGTTTGTAACAATCACATATATCAGTTGAACTAAAACAATAGATCAGCGGTATACAGTCTACCAATGAACCAAACTCACAGGCCCTCAGGCCTCTTTTTGCAAGACACTTTGTTGGCCTCATCTTCCTTGAGATCTCCCTTATCAGCAGCCTCATCTTGCTGCAAAAGACACCCCATCTTGATGAGTTTCTCGACCTTGCAAAATAAGTCATAGCAGCGCGTCATAGCATGCGCAGCAGTGAAATACTCTTCATCTAAATCTTCATCAGTGTCCTTGGATATTTTCACTTTTCTGTAAGATTAAAAGTAATGTAAGTGTCAATAAAATACAAAATATAACTTACTTTGGTTTTGCATCTCTACCTTGAACAGATTTGCCTGATTGACTGCATTTTTTCGTGTTCTTATTGGTTGGACTTGGAGAGTGTCATGAATTGTCTGAATTGCTTGAAGAGAATTCTGAGTTTTCAGATTGAGAAAAACTAGGGGATCACTTGCGATGCGCTATAGTGGTTAGAGTTACAACGTTGCATAGGGCATTCACACATTATCCTACATAGTGTTATTTGGTTCTGTTGACATGTTATCAGGTACAACAAGAAATACAATTAATTCTACAATTACAAAGTACACAGAGTGCATCAGAGCAACACAATAACAAAAAGGAACAGCAAAGAAAAATAATCTAAGTTAAGTCAGCTTTAATGGAAGCAGGTAAGGCCTGCAAAACATCCAGACCGGCAAGGGAATCCTTATCTTCCACGTCCCTGAAATGGCGATGGTGGTGGGGTGGCCAAGGAGTGCTACTGTCGAATATGGGTTTGCATGGTGGTGGATTTTTGCGGGCTCCCACTAAGTGCACTGGTACAGCCTTGACAGTGTTATTACTGTAAATCAAAATTTGTCAGCATGATAATCAAGTAAATATTAGAAAAACTTACCCAGAAGTGATCTTGAGGCCTGCAAGATCTTCTGTGATCTTAGTGGTATCAGCCGAGAACCTGGAAAGTTTAATGTTAATGAGTACAACTCACAAGACCAACTCATGTTTTGATCTTCTTGCTCTCATGATCAGTTGGTACGGTTCTGTACATTGAGTTAGCAATACATTTGTGAGAAGATCGGAATCAAAAGACATGCACCTTTTCCTTTTGTGATTGCCTGGTATCAATAACTCCACCTCGCTATCGGTAGATTCCTCAATGTGGACCATCTTGACAGGATCCTTGAGCTGGATGATAAGTTTCTAAATCAAAGTCAGTAAGCAATATAAAAGGATCGAGATCACTCACCAATGGGCCTGGGTTCTCAGGCGTTAAGTTAATCTTGTAAGTCGGTCATCCAGTTAGGAGATTCTCAACATCCATGACAATTTCATTGTCATGGATGATGACCTCATCAGTCCCATTGATGAGAATAGACTTAGTAGACACCATAGTACTAGTATATGATTATAATAACAATTAGTAGTATTTGTTAAGGATGAATATGAAAAATGCATAGTCGCGTCTCTTTGGATTACTGGTATTTGCCAGTGGACTTTCAAAAGTCACGTGATGTTCCAAACCAGAATTTTGAACTTGTTCTTTTGCTTCTCCAGTTGGTACCACTGGGCATCCACTGATACCTGTCACCGATACATGCACTACACACAGCTCCACATTATGAGCCCCTTCAGTGACAAATCCCATATTAGATGGGTCACCCAACCTACATAATATCCCATGTAATACGGGCCAGTGGATTATGGGCCGATGATATGTATATTCCCGATGGTGACAGGTGGGCCGGGAGGGATATTATTCCCGATAAAGACAGGTGGGCCCATCTATGCTGATGTTATATATATCCTCGACGATAGCGGATGGGCCGGGAGAAATATTATTATGGAGATGGGTGGGCCCATGTGGGTAATATGTAGAGTAGGATTGACATATATGCATAGGAAATAGTATTATATAGACGGGTGGGCTGACATATTAGTATTATTTTGTAGACGGATGGGCCGAGGGAGCGATGAAATATTTATTAGATAGACGGGTGGGCCGACATGGGGAAATATCAGATAGACGGGTGGGCCGAGGGTGAGGTAAATTATTTATTAGATAGATGGATGGGCCGAGGGAGCGATGAAATATGTATTAGATAGATGGGTGGGCCGACATAGGGAAATATTAAATAGACGGGTGGGCCGACATGGGGTAATATTAGATAGATGGGTGGGCCGACATGGGGGAATATTAGATATATGGGTGGGCCGAAGTAGGGAATTTTACATAGACGGGTGGGCTGACGTGGGGTGATATTAGATATATGGGTGGGCCAAAGTAGGGAATTTTACATAGATGGGTGGGCCGACATCGGGTAGAGTACTGAAACCCAAAACCCGAGCCCGGGACACCTAGATTCGAGACTCGAAACTCAAAATGCAACACTCAACTGGAAACTCATACATTTTGACGAGTTTCGAGTCTCAAGTTAAGAAAATTCAAATTTAAGATGATATACATGTTTGTCATCTCAACTCACTGAGTACCGAGTACTGAGTACCGAGTACCAAGACCCAAGACCCGAAATTCAGCACTCGGTAGTGGGTGCAATGAGTACAGAAATACACAAGATAATACACATTGTTCTCAGAAATCACAAGTTTCAAATTTTGACTTGTGAATCACAAGTCTCAAGTCTCGAGACTCGAATCACCGAGAACTGACTACCGAGTACTGACACCCGACACCCGACACCTGAGATTTGGCACTTGGCACTCAAGACAAACATCAAAACTTCAAACTTGAAAGTACCAACTACCGACTACTGAGTCCCGAATTTCAGATGTTGAGTGTCGGCACTCGGCACTCAACACACAAAGCTTGAAACTCCAAATTGGTAAACCTCTGAATTTCAAATCACCAACACCCAACACCCGAGATTTGGCACTCGGCACTTGAGACAAACATCAAAACTTGAAACTCAAAAGTACTGACTACCGATGACCGACTACCGAGTCCCAAATTTCAGGTCTCGAGTGTCGGCACTCGGCACTCAACACATGAAGCTCGAAACTCCAAATTGGTAAACCTCTGAATTTCGAATCACCGAGTACTCAGTACCAAGTACTGAGTACTGACACCCGAAACCTGGGACTTGGGACTCGGTACTCGGTGATTCGAAATTCAGAGGTTTACCAATTTGGAGTTTCGAGCTTCATGTGTTGAGTGCCGAGTGCCGACACTCGAGACCTGAAATTCGGGACTCGGTAGTCAGTCATCGGTAGTCAGTACTTTTGAGTTTCAAGTTTTGATGTTTGTCTCGAGTGCTGAGTGCCAAATTTCGGGTGTCGGGTGTTGGTACTTGCTAGTCAGTTCTCGGTAGTCAGTTCTCGGTGATTCGAGTCTTACTTTCAAGTTTCAAGTTTTGATTGTTGTCTTGAGTGCCGAGTGCCGAATCTCGGGTGTCGGGTGTCGGTACTCGGTACTCAGTGATTCGAAATCCAAAGGTTTATGAATTTGGAGTTAAGCTTCAGGTGCCGGTACTCGGTGGCTCAATCAATGGACTGGCACAGGTTACATTCATTGAAAACTTGTATATACATCTATCACTATGCAATTATGTAGCCATGTCAACCTCCTCAGAAGACTCATCAACCTTCACCTCCATCTCAACATCCATGTTATTGGAAGAGTCATATTCTGGGACAAGGTTGCTTGGATCACCTGGGTCCACAATATCGCCAGACGCATCTCGATCCTCTGGATGAACAACTTGGTCATAGTCAAACAGGAGACCCTCAATGGCAGAGGCATCTGGGAATGTCAGGGTTGCGGTTGTGGGAGCCAGGGTTTCCATACTGAGATCAATGAGAGGGGGGAGTGTAGATTCTGGGGGTGACATGGTGCGGGGGCCGGATTGATCAAGCAACAAGGATGCTGCATTGGCAGGAGTGTCAGGAAGTGGGAATGAGGGGTGCCGGTCGATGATTTTGCACCTAAGGCCTTCATGAAGGCATTGCAGGGTATCAAGCTTACCATCCTGCTCTGCCACACGAGCCTCGAGAAGAGCAATTCAAGCTGCGGCATCTCAAATTGCATGGGCCATGGCATGAAGATCCAGCATAGGCACACCAAGTGCTGCAGCAGGTACTGGCGACCTGGAAGACGGAAGTGCTACAAGGGACAATTAAGGTCAGA
>MU178094.1:0-14995 GCA_016695465.1 Suillus americanus | reverse complement strand
GCTTGTGACTCTTCATCACGGATTTTGGGGGTTGGGAGGAGAGTCCAGAAATCAAGGGGGACTTCCTCTTCTTACTCCCTTCTGCCTCAGGCTCCAGGTCAGGGAAGACGGCCTTACCTTTCCCCTTGTCCTGGGACTTGGGGATGGGGTTGGTGGAAGGGCCGGCAACATTGCTGGCAGGGATGGCAGGGGAGGGAAGGTTGACAGGAATTGGACCGGTGGATGGGGGGGCAGCAGTTGGGAGATTGAAGGTAGGGTCGCCTAAGGCCTTCCAGGCGAGGGCCTTGGGGTACCAGGCGTGCCTCAGAATGCGAGGATTGTCACACCCAATGGAGTGCCAGTCTGGCCAGACCTTGGGAACCATGTTCCGGACATGCAGGAGCTCCTTGGAGCAGGAAATGATGAGGCCGGAAAGAGGACCATCCCCAGACCCATACTCCTTGACTACATCAGCCTACTAGGATGTTAGTCAAGAAAATGCACCAAAAAAAAAACATACCACAAGTGTAGCAACCTGTTGTCCCAAAGCCGAGTGGCTGGGACCCAGGGGAATCTGCCAGGCAGTGCTGATGATGGCCATGACCTGGCCAGTGGATGCCTTGAGATTGGTCAAAGAGTTGTCAACTGGAGTGGACATGATGAGTGAGTTGAGAGATTTAAAGATGTTGAAATCAGATTGAAATCAGTTATCAGAAAGATGAAGTTTCAAAACAAACAAGACATTTGATGGACAATCCACAAAATTGTTTATTGTAGGTGTTTGTTTGGTCGTGGTTCAAATTTTGGCAATTGCTGGCTTTGTGTTGAACTTCGACATTTTTTAGATCATCAGTCAATCAGTCCACCAATTCTCCACAGAACATGAGTCCCCATCCAGCTGTTAGATTTCTGGATCCCCCGGTGACCGACTATAATTCTATGGATGTGGATGACTCATCTATGGGCTGGGAATCACCAGGTATGTTATATTGTTATCATGCCTTATCTATTCACCAGGTATCCCTTAGATGACTTAGATGACTTAGATGACTTATACCTGGGGCTGGATGATGACATTGAATATGATACCATGTCTGCCAGACCCCTGGATGCGTTGGCTACAATACCCGGTATGACTATACATTCCTTATGATCAGGGATAATCATGCATGCTAACTTCACCCTTGAAGATCAATCAGATCCGGGTCAGGGTGATGATGCCGGCTGTCTCATCGATCCAGACTTGTGCCTTGGGCCTGAGAATGATGTGATTGATGTTGATGAGTTGCCGGATGCTGCTGATCCTCCCACCTTTGATCCGGCTACCTCAGAGGTGTCTATCTCATGTGGGTACATTCATTCCAGACGGTTAATGATACTTATCCCATCTCCCAAGCCAACAAATCATCTACCGAACTTCCTGCAGACCAGCCAGAGCTCGATTATGAAGAAGTCCGTTTGATGGCCTGGGAGCTCCATCCTTTCGGAAAATACCAACACCCAGAATGTGAGTATCTGAAAGCAGAGCATTGATCTTTGTGCTAATCTGTCTGGAAGACCAATCCATCTGAGATCAACTCAGTGATTACACACGCCGTGCTGGGGGTCTTCCTGACCCTTCCCTCCAACAACTACTTGAGGCTGAGCGATCATTTTGAATGGCTTGGGCAGAAACATCCGACAAACTGAAAAAAGCTGATGCAGACCTGTGGAGGTTGCAAAGAGTTGAACAGATGAGCATTGAAATGCTCAAGGTAGTAGATTCCTTGATTGAACACTTTGAAGAACAATGACCATGTAAATTACTGTATCACAACCTCTGAATTTTCATTGACATCCCCACATCATGTTCACTACCAAATCTTTCAATTCATGTCCCTGGGCGTCGAACAGGACTTGACACACGATGGTCATGATTCAATATTTGGGAGTCAATACTCGATAGTCGGGACTCGGTGTTCGATAGTTGGAACTCGGTGTTTGATAGTCGGGACTTGGTGTTTGATAGTCGGGACTCGATAGTCGGGACTCGGTGTTCGATAGGTGGAACTCGGTGTTCAATAGTTGGAACTCGGTCTTTGGGACTTACTTGATAGTTGGGACTCAATAATCAATATTAGATGTTAGGATTGCCATACTTGATATGCAGTAGTCGGGACTCCACATATAATATTTGGTCAGATATATGAAAGTCACACATTGACATGTAAATATGAGCAGGTAAAGACAGGCAGTGTAGTATCAGGCCATTACTTCTTTCCCCTTGCTCTAGTTACTCAAGGGCTTGCATCCAATGGCTGTTGTGTTGACTTGCTCCGGGTTGTCCTCACTGATGGCTCAATCACCACTTTCTTTCCCTGGGTGTTCTTTGGCGCCGGCGACCTATTGACTCCTTCGGTTCCACCATCCTCCTGAACATTGCCAGTGACTCTCTCAGTCAGCCCAGCCAGGAGGTTGCCCATTTGCGATGTCAGCAGTGCACCAGTCTTCCCTGCATTGACCGGGCGAGGTTTGGGAATTGCATGTGGGACTGCCGTCCTTCCATGTATTGTGGAAGGACGAGGCTCTGTTCTGGGTCTCTTTTGCGGTGATCTACCTTCCGCTGCGTCATCATCAGCATCATCCTCCATGTCATGAGTGTCGCCCTCGGGATTGCTCTCTGGATGTTATGAACTAGGATAGTTCTGGACAATAGCGGCTCGATAAGAGCTTCGGCTAATGTCCAACGATGCGTTACCCGTAACCAAGAGAGGAACTCTCAGATAAGGGCAAGGCTTCGATAATCGATGGTTCTAAGACAGGTCAAGGAGAGTGTCCTCAACTTGAATATCGGTTCAGATGACTTAAGATTGGAGGTCTTAAGCGAAGGAAGTTCCAGGTAAAACCTAGTAAGATTAAAGTAAAGAACTACTACGTGCAAGACGCGTATATATAAGGTTACAAGATGTTTAGGGCAGGTTTTGGGAATAGGACGCGTAAGCAATGAGTCATAGATAAGAGATAGCAAGAATAGGTCACCTAGTGATGGCGCAGCGATCGTGGTGTTGTACAAGATAGGTAAACCAAGTCAAAGATAAGAGATGAGTCTAGCGGTGGCATAGGGGCGGCACATGACGTAATACAAGGTTAAGAAGGAAATGAATAGGGGCGTACGTTAACTGTAACATTACCCCTCGTTTAGCGATAAAGTCACCGACTTTAGCTATCCTGGTTTGCCCAGTAGATGGGATCAGCGTCGGAATTAGCGAACATTAATTTGTCCTGTTCAACAGTGACAGAAGAGCATCCAGCGCAATCTGCTTGTTCAGCAGCTTGCTGAATAGCGTCTTTATCGGCTTCCCAACGTGCGAGGGCTTCATAGAAACCCGCATCAGTCCACACCAGTGGAATAATGGCAGCTCCATCTAAGTCTTTGCAAAAGACTGATAAATGCCCCAGTGCAAGCGCATGGCATACGCGGCAGTGATAGGTGGGACAGTTCTTGTGACAATGTCCAGTAAGACCGCAGTTACGGCATACAACATTGTTGTAAGGGTCGGTCTTTACAATGGTGATGGGGGGTCGTGATGGTGGGGATGGAGACCTGGAGCGGGTGTTCCTCTTTCTGAGGACAGGGGAGACGGAGGGTTCACGTTTGGGTTGGGATGTTTGACGTCTGGTGGGGTATCTGCGAGGTGGCGGCGAGGCGGTAGGCAAAGGAGGAGTTGGTACATCAAGTACAATAGGATTATGGAGAATGCTAGCCGAATGCTCAGTGGTAACCGGTACCTCTGCTGGAGGTGGAACTGGGATTGCGACATGAGGGGATGGGGGTCGTGCCACTGGGTTTGTTGCGGTTCGTTCAATGACGGTGTGGATAGCCTCTCGAATAGCCTCTTAAGTAGAAGTAGGCAGCAAATGGATTGCAGTGTTACGAATACATATATGAAGGTGGTGGAAGAGGGTTCTATGGGCGGGGTCATTGATGATGTTGGCTGCATGAGCGATGAGGTTGGCAGAAGGAATAATACTGATAAGGAGTCCGCTAGAGATTGCGCCTCTCTCTGCTAGGATGCAATCAATTTCAATAGCGTATTCAGCGGAAGTGAGGGCGGATTCAAAGAGGGAGTTGCTTTCTATTTCGTCGATAATGGAAAAGTAGTCGATGGAGGCAGATGATTCTTCAGAGAGTGTGACGTCAGAGGCAGTAGGTGTGGATGGGGTTTGGGATTCAGTAACGTTTTCGGAGAGAGTGTTCATGACAGCTGTGAGTTGTATGATGCGTTGGGTGAGGATGCATAGTTTGTCAAGGGGAGAAGTCATTGTTCCATAGATCACAATCGGTGAGTCTTGTTATACGCCGTGAGGATATCTTGAGCGTTACCAAGATTCCCTTCTGGGATCCATTCGTTGCTGGCAGAAGAATATCCTTTCCAGGATACCAGATAGCGTCTTCGTTTACCCGTACCCTTATGCGATAGAATTGCTTCTATTTCGTATTCTTCCTCGTTATCTATGACATCTGGGGGAGGGTCATGGAAATTAGGACCGTGGATTTCAGTTTCATGATAGGACAATAGTTCGGAAGCATGGAATGTGGGGTGAACTTTCCATTGTTCAGGCAGCTGGAGTGTGAACGTGATGGGGGAGATCACGGCTTTCACTGTAAATGGACCGTATCTTTTCAGGGCGAGTTTCTGCGATGGTAGCTGTGTGATGAGGTTCTTTCCTGACAACCAAACCTTATCACCAACTTTCCATGGCTGGTACTTCTTTCTGTGTGATCATGCGGCCATTCGTTGCATTGCCAGGTTATGGCAGGAGATAGCTTCTTCTCTTATCTTTTGAAGGAGACGGAGTCATTCCTCTGCAGCGGGGACGGTAGAGTCTGGGAGGATATGGGGTAGAGCTCTGGGCTCGTATCCGTACATGAGGAAAAACGGGGATGCATTGTGAGAATCATGCTTTCTATGATTGTGGACGAATTCGGACATAGGAATGTGTCCTACCCAATCCTTTGGGTTGTTATGACAATAGATCCATAGATAGGTTTCCAATTCTTGGTTGAGACGTTCCATTTGTCCATCAGTTTGGGGGTGATAAGCGGTAGACGCAGCGATTTCATATTTCAAAAGCTTGGCAAGGGCTCTGGAGAACTTGGAAACGAACTGTGGTCCTCGATCGGAGATGACTTTCTCATGGAGTCCGAATCGGCGGTAGATGTATTTGTAAAACTTCTTTGCAACGCCTTCTGAGGTGATGGTTTTCATACAAGGGATGAGAATTACCCCCTTCATAAGCCCATGGTCAACCACGACCATGATAGAATCATAGCCATCACAGGGAGGGAGGTCAGTGATTAGATCAACAGACACTTGGGCGAATGAAGTAGAGACCGCGGAGGGGATAGGAACAAGCGGGGGAGTCGTTGGATGAGTATCAGATTTCATTTGCTGACAAAGGGCGCAACCCTCAACATATTTCCGGATATAAGTTCCCATAGAGGGCCACCAGAACTCTCGTTTGACGAGTTCTTCAGTTTTAAAACGCCCGGGATGTCCCACAGTGGCATGGTCATGGGTTCACTCAAGAATGGCATGCCGTTCAGCTGGGTGGACGTAGGCGCGGTCTTTGAAGTAGAGAATGCCGTTGGTAATCATCCAATCAGAGAGAGCCAATTTCATGGGAGGAAGACAATGACCGTTAAGTGCATCGGAAGCAGCTTGAAAGATGGGGTCGGGATTACTGGGGTCAGGATGCACAAGCGCTGTCATGAGCTCTTGATCTAAGAGTCGGACGAACATGGAATTTGGGAGGAGTGTGACATTTTTGTTATCGGCGCCATCGGGGACATGGTCTGCCCGTCGAGATAAGGCATCTGGTGCAGCGAGCTTTGTTCCTGGTACATGGTGATTCAATATCATAACAGGAAAGAAGGAGTTGCCAGTGTGCTTGGCGGTGGGTTAGTTTCTGCGCAGTGCAGAAGTAGAGAAGGTTCTTATGATCAGTGAAGACGATGACTGGGTGGGGGTTTCCTTCTAGATAATGGCGCCATTCCGTCAATGCGCAAATCGGACCAGAGGAACATAGTATCTTTCTTTGTAAGGTCAATCAGAGGTCGTGCGATATCGGAGTAGTGGGGAATGAAGTTTCAATAGAAATTGCAAAATCCTAGGAACGACCTCGTGTCTTTGACCGATTTTGGGACTGGCCAATCACGGATACCGTCTGTCTTGGCAACATCCATAGTGATGCATCCAGGGCGAATAATCATTCCAAGGTACTCCACCTCTTGTGCATCAAAGGTGCATTTCTCTGGTTTCAGGAAGAGTCATTCTGTGCAAATCTTAGTCAGGATGCGTCGGGTATGTTCATGGTGTTCGTCGAGTTCATTCGAGAAGATGAGGATGTCGTCCATATAGATTACTAACCATCCTTCATTAATCTCCTGTTGGAACATCCGATTCATATATGCCTGGAACGTGGCCAGTGAGTTGCAGAGACTGAAGAACATCACATTTGGTTCATAGAGCCCAAATTCCATGGTAAACGCAGCCTTCCATCTATCTTCGGGGTGGATACGGATGTTGTTGTAGCCCGATCATATGTCCATTTTGGTAAAGTACTTTGCTCCGTGTAGTTTTGCAACTAGTGATAATGGGAGTGGAAGTGGATATGCGTTTTTGATCGTCCAGTCATTGATGTACCGGTAGTCTTGACAAGGCCTTAAATCCCCGCTTTTCTTTCCTACAAAGAAGAATCCACTTGCTTGGGGGGATTTTGATTCGGAGATAAACCCTTTTTGTACGTTTTCATCAATAAACATTTTGACGGCATCACGCTCCGCAACCGAGAGGGGATAGATTTTCGATGTTTTAGGAATGAATCCCGGCTTCGTTTCAATATGATGGTCAATACCAGGTCGTTCAGGCAGCAATCGATTCAGGCCGTCTTTCACAAAGATATCGGCGAAGTCATGGAGGTAGGATGGGACAAGTTCTTTGAAAGTTTTCTTCTTCTGTTCCAACCCTGCAGCTAATGCAAACTGCTGGGCTTTGTTACTGACTTTCGCATATTCCGTGGGCCGTGGCAGGTTGTTGACCGGTGCTTTCTGTTCTGCATAACTTGTTCCATCAAGCGTAAGGGGACCATCCATAGAAACATTTGTGATTACCTGGATTTCTGAGGTGTTAACAGAATATTCGACTAGGAATTCATCATCGTCAAGATTATATTCGGCGAGTTTGCGTACTGGCGGAGCGAAGGTTTCTTGAGTCCAGACGTCTTCTTTGGTATCAAAGGTTTCATCATCGTCATCAGGGATTGGGAGAAGATCGGGGATATTGCTAGAAATAGGACCGGGTGCTTCTTCATCAGGGGTTTCTTCGATAGTTGCGCGTGGAACCGGAGTAGGTTCCTTTACAACTATACCGGGTTCCTCTTTCTTCAGCTTGGAATTCTTCCATACTTGCTTCTTCTTGAATAAGAGGGGAAGGTTATTCTTCTTTCGTGCTTTATCAATTTCTTCTTCAACTTGGTCGCTCTTTGGTGTTGGGGAGAGAATAAGGGTTTCTGCGGCCCAATCGATAAGAGGATTCATGGCGCGTAGCCAAGGGATTCCTAACAGGATCTGGTCCCGTCATCCTAGTCGAGTGACATTGAATTTGCCAATCATAGTGTGTCTGTCTATCTTGATGTTTAGGACGCAATATTGGCAAATTGCTCTGCTCTTGGAATAGCTTCCATCGGCAGTGGTAACCCGAAATGGTTTGGTGAGGGCGTGGGTTCAGATGTGATGTTGTTTCACAAATTCTTTGGAAATAAAAGTTCTGGCTGCTCCGGAGTTGACGACTGCGGTAGTTTCAATGATTTTCAGACATGTTTTCGAGATGAGGGAAATGGGAACACGAAGTTCCTTATGTTCACCAATTGCTTGTACAAGTCTTATTGCTACATCGGGAGATACTGACGTTGATCCAGTTCTCCACATCAAAAATCCTCTGCAAGACGTCGGAGTTCTGCTTCTTCTCCTTCTTTGTCACTATCTTCGATTGCCTTGCGCCGGACCAGCGTCTTTCCTTTCTTCTGAGGACATGCTCTAGCCATGTGTCCTTTCTTGGAGCATATGAAGCAGAGTCCTTTTTGCAGGTGCTCTGTACGTTCTCCTTTGGTGAGTCGATCAACCTCCATGGCATTGGGGTCGTGTCGATCAATAGATGGTTTCGGTATGTATCACTGAGTGTGTGTAAGAAATGCTCTGACTATGGCTTTCTTCTCCTCGAGTTTAGTTTCAGCGATGTCCAGAAGCACTGGCATCCCATTGCTGTCGGTTTTGAGTTCAAAAGTAGGCTTCCTGATTCTCTTTCGACCTCCCTTCACCTGTCACCCACCATCCCATGCCCCGGCACCTATCATAATGAAGATCAACCAATTCATTCCAGTAGCCAGAGATGAAACACTCACTGAATTGTTCCTGCGCATACTCCTGCCAAACTGGCTCGATGTCCTCCCAGTCCTTCATCTTCATGAAACTGTCCCCATCTCCTAATGCCTCGTTATCATCGTGCCTGCATGAAATGTATTGAGATCGAAGATCTGTGATGACAAAATTGACTTACATCCCAAACAGCACCTCTCCCTGTTCATTCTTCCATGCCGACATCACAAACACTCTCATCCCGCATTGCCTCCACATCTCCTTCAAAAAGTGCTCCATATACGCCGGTCCCTTCTTATGAGCCACTTGTGCTTGGATCTCGGGAGGAGGAAAGTTGTTGGACCATTCTTCGGCCATGTCCTTTGTCTTCTCCAACTCGTCGTTGGACAATTCAGCCATGACTCTCTTTACAGCCGCCTGATAATGCTTGAACATACCGGGACCTCCTGGCTTTGCCATGGACTCCTCCTCAATGCTTTTCAGCACCTCCTCCCGCTTCTGCTGGTAGATCACCTGCCTAGGAGTCCATTTCCTCCCATACTTGATCATGTCCTTCCTCTCCTTTTTTTCTGGTTGTTGAACAACCACATTTTGTACATCTGAGAGTTCATGGAAGAACAAGATGTTAAAATTTTAGTTTTGAATGATGCAAGGATGAATCACCTGCTTCCTCTTCTTCCATTGTGCTTGGTCGACCTTGGGAGCAAATAGCCTGGCAGGCCTAGCTATGGCAGTGCAAACTGCCCGCTTCTCATTCCTTTTTGCCGAAGTCCACTCAGGAAGGTAGTTCTTCAACTCTGAAATTTCGTTATCCGTGAGCTTCTGTATCTGTGGTTGATGCGCCCTATGTCTTCCAGAAGTGAAAGTCAACTGAGTGGAATGACCTGATCTTGCCATTGTGAATGAGATTGCAAAAAGGGCTGAGGATGAGCAAGGTGGAAGTAATAATGGCGACAAGTTGAACTTTGAGCAAAGCCTAACAGTAGGTTAATTGTCCCATATGGGATGTAATTCTATTAATGGAAATGAATTTGTAATGATGTATCAAGACTGCATAACATCGCATTGCACTAACGATTTATTCGCATTCCTGAGCTGATGCTTTGCTTGCAGCCTTAGAAAATAAGATGAAGATAGGTAGATGCACCCCGTTGCAAAAATCCCACAGGGTGGAAGCAAGGGGCAGCAGAGGTAGGAAAACTTGGGTCAAGGTCCCACTTGCAAGCACAAAAAGACGTGCCTACAGGTCCATGCCTAGCTCTCCCCCAGAATCACCAACACTTTGGCCTGTTGAGGCACCACCTCTTTGGGAAGACATTCCTGACAATACTTACAAGCACGACCAAGGCTCATTTGAGCCTTTGCAACTCCCAAAAACCATGGCAAGTTCATGTAAAATGTTGCATTGCAATTCAAATGATAGCTAAGTATCACAAATGCAGAGTCAGAATGACTACCTCAGGCAATGGCTCCCAAGGCAGGAATCATATCTGCATCACCTCCTGGATCGAGAAGCTCCACTAGAAGATAGAAGATGCATCATCTGCGACCAGGATGGGGTCTACAAATGTCAAGATTGTCTTGGGGAGCCACTCTATTGCACTGGCTGTTGCAGAAGTCAGCATCATTGCAATCCCTTCCACTGGATCAGTCAATGGAATGGTCAATTCTTCGAGCAAAGTTGTCTTGCTCACGTCGGACTCATCATACACCTCAGTCATGAGGGCAAACAATGTCCGGTAGTCACAGATAGGTGGGATTTGTTTGAAGAAGACGAACCTGAAGACCAGCTTGAGCCTGAAGATCTACCCTCTGTGTCAGGACCCGAGTTCCAGCCAAAGGAAAACACCATGGTCATCATTGACAAGTCCGGAGTTCATCACCTCCGGGTTCAATGCTGCGATTGTCCAAATGCCATGAGTCCAGACCTTCAAATGTTTCGACATGGATTTTTCCCCGCTTCGTTTAACAAGCCTAAGACTTTGTTCACCTTCAGGGTTCTCAATGATTTTCTATTGGACAACCTTGAATGTGGGACCTCGGCGATGAATTATTACAGCAAGCTCCGGCGAATGACCTCGAGCATGTTTACACACCTTGTCCCAGTAATGCTATATCTCTCTCATCTAAAGGGCATTATATTGACAAAGCACTTGGCAAGGACCGATACCGAGAGCTCATGAGAGTCGCCCGACAGTGGAGGCAGTTGAAGACGATGAAATGGCATGGCTTTGGCCATCATTCTGAAAGCCTGGAAGCAGGAGATCTTGCATTATTTTGCCTGGCATGTCCTCAGCCTGGGATCAACTTGTCCTTGTCAGGGGATGAATCACTTGATGAGTGAGTCTTCCTCGATACCGAAATAACATCATCAATAATAAGAACTCCAAGCCGGAAATACACCCGGTCATTTGTTATGGACGGAAATTTCAAAGCCGAACACCTGCATCCCATGAAGTCATTTGACAAAGTGTGGCTGTAAGATGGGTTGGGATTCATGGTGGGAAAGGACAGGTATAAAACGCATCTTGCAGAGGCTGCCGACACTTTAGAGAAATCAAGCTGCAACAATCACCAGGCAGTCAATCAAGCAAATGCGGCTCAGCACAAGCTGGAATCCATGGGCATCGGGGGAGTGGCCTGTGCTCGACACGGTTGCTTTGTTCCCCACTTGATGGTAGATTTTCAGAAAGGCGAAAGGCAAGCCGACCCTGCCATTTGACATTAATGAGTTAACCATGCATGATTCACAGACAAATGAACATGGACTATGCCCTTTGTGAGGCTGCCCAGCACAACATGGAAGGCATCACCAGGGCGGTGACCTTCTATGATATCAATTGTCAATACAACAAGCACTTTCGGGTTTGGGTGGATCGAAGCCGATTTCTTGAAATGGTTCCGGAATTGACCATCATTCCCGGAATCGGGTTGTGGCACATCCACGGACATCAGGACAGCTGCTATGTCCGATATGCATCGAATTTCATTGAAGGCATCGGCCGGATTGATGGAGAGATCATGGAGACCCTATGGTCACGTCTCAACCTGATTTCCCCTGCTGCTCGGGGAATGTCATCCCCGCATCGAAAGGAATGTCTCGATTATCAGATGAACGATTCCAATTTCTCCAAGATGATCCGCATGAAAAGGACCCTTTGCCGTAAATACAAGCAGGCAAAGAATGGCATCGCTGAAAGTGAAAAGGCTTTCGACAGACTCGATGAAACAGCACCCGGCGATTCAAAGACAGAATGGTTAGCCAGTGAGAGGATTGCTCAGTCCAGCAGAATTGATGATCCTGCGGCTATGGATGTATATGAGATTAATATCAAGAAGGGTTAGTTGACTTTGCCTCCATCAAAGTCCGAATTAATTTTGCACTCAGCACCGAGCAAAAAGGAGATCGAGCTTAGACTATTGGAGGAGGGTAATGCCCGAAATGCAGCACCTGCTCGCAGATCTGTCGTGACATGGATATCAATGGGGTTGGCCATTGAAGAGGCTCAAATTGCATTGCTCATTGAGGTCCAAAGAATTGGTAGAAGAACTACCGAGACACAGAGGTTAGACATTGCCCGGCAATGCGATCATCTCCAAGGCCAGATAGATGGATTCACTTGGTCTGCTATAACTCATCTCGGAGAGGGTTTTGATGCAGATGACGATCCTGAAGACTTGAATGTAGACATTCTCGATGATCTTGATGATGACTTGGCAGACTTCACCAAGACATCTGACACATGGGCAAATTCCCCCAAGCTCACTGTAATCCCGTTGCCATCAAACCTCGGGGTAGATCGATGCAGATGCTGTATGGCAGAGGATCTCATTCCACTGGAGATGACTCTTCGTGAAGGGCAGGCAAATGACTCCCTTCAGAACCTCCGAATTCACTTGTGCAACAAGGCAATTCTGTTCCGAACAACAGTTAGGCAAGCCAAATCCCAGGCCCTGAAAACTCGAGCTTGGTCCCAGGTGATGTCGGTGCAGCAGGCAGTGTCCCTCCATGCCAGCATATATATGAAGATGAGGAAGCAAATTATGCAACTGGAGCCAGGGCGAGACCAGCTTCAGAAATACCAACCCCTGCTTCGGGAGCAGCTCAAAATCAGCACTGCCGTCAGCGATCCAAATGCCCAAGGTCAGCGAAACGAGTCCCTCGCTTGGTTCTGGTCGGTTGAAGTAGACCTTGGGGGTCCTGATCACTCATGGAATGAGGAATGTGAGTTTGGGCATGCTTGACGTGTCCCGTGCTCAGCTGACTGACCCATGTGAAGTGTACTGAGTTCATTGGCTCCGGGCAAAGGCACTATGGGATCAATGGAAGGAAGAAATGATGTTGGTCCAATTGGAGATGGATTGGACATGTAACTATTTCTTGTGGAAAGCAAGCCAATGGGGTGACAGGATGTGTGAATCATTGGTGAAACACCTTCCGGGTCATGCATGCTACTCGGGAAGGCAATCCCAAATGTATTCATTGCTGGCGCAGGATGCCCAGGCAGCATTTCAAGACCTGAAGAGTGGTTTTATAGATGCTCGAGATGAATGAATTTGTTTTGCCGAAGATATGAAACAGCTACTTCAACCCAGACATTGTAGTCCCGGGAATTGCCCGGGTCGACCCAGGTCGGAGTTTGCCCGGATCAACCAAAGTCGGAGTTTGAAAAATTTTATCAATCAACCGGTGGCTCATATCTTCATCTCTGAACCAACTGCCATTGTCATTGTCATTTCCAGCTTCATAATCCTGCATTAACCATGTCTGTATTGGATACTCCTCCTACATCCCCTTCTGATTCTCAGACTTCCAGCAATGGGTTCTGACCCCTCATGCTGACTCAGACAGATGTTGCAGCTACAATTGCAATGGCTGGATCTCGCATCCGGGCATCCATCTCTCAATATCAGATGGAGGCTGCCCACACTGAGGGGCCTTCTGCTGCTTAGATCATGCACTTTAAAGCCAGGCTGCAATGGGAGATCAAAGTAAGAGCCTGATGACTGTGGTGGTCAATGCTGACATTTCCAACAGACTTTTGTGACTCCCATGCTGCAGTACTCAGCTGCAAGGAACATCATTTTGATTCTTCCGAGCCCGATTGCTCATATCCTTCAATTGATTCCCAAGCTCACCTGGAACATGGTTCTGGACCACGTCTTTTCAACCCACCTATGCCAGTTTCAAGATGTTGTGGATCTGGGGGATCCCTCCCAGATTGCATCCACCTATGGTACTCAATGGTGGACCGGAGAAACTGCCATCCCAAATGAATTATGGGGATGGGATCAGGTTTTCGATACTTGTGTCTGTCACTACCAGCATTGGCTAGTAAGACTTTTACAGAATTTCCTTGAGTGATGACTAATCCTTTCTAGTCTGGCATTGAGGACAAACATCTTGTTATTCCCGAGCGGGTGGATGACAGCTCGGTTGCAGCGCTGAAGGCACTGAGGTGGATGAGGGAATGCCTCCTGACAGTGATTGAGGATCAACAAGCTGGCATATGTGAGAAGATGGGAGAGATTCAGATGCACACTGCTGTCCTAACCAAATTGCAGCCAAGTGGACCAGAGTAGTTCTAGTTCTTCAGTTCAGAATGTTGAAGTCTAAATTCTGTACATGATAAAATGAGGACTGGAAATTACATGCTGACTTCCAAATATCTGACCTATTGCCATGTGCCAAGTCCCGCATCCCAAATATCGAGTTCTGAACAAAGAGTCACCACTATCCACCATCAAGTCCCAACTACCTAGTCTTGAAGCCCAAGTTCCAGCAATCGAGTCCAGGGTCCCGACCATTGAGTCCCGACTACCGAGTATTGAAACCCAAGTCCCGACCATCAAGTCCCAAAACCTGAGTTGACACTCGAAGCAACTCAAAATAAAACTCAAAACATGAAACTCATGCATTATTACTAGCTTTGAATTTCGAGTGTCGATTTTTATGTTAAGAAAATACAAATTTAATGACACAATTTTGGGAGTTGTCTTCTTGAATCACCGAGTACTGGGTACCGAGTGCCGAAACCCGGTAGTTGGTAGTTGGTAGTTGGTGAAATGTGTAGAATGTCACATTCGAGTATCCTCACATATTGAGTCCCGACTCCCAAAACCCAGCACTCGGTAGTCGGTAGTTGGTGAAATGTATAGAACATCACTATCGAGTATCCTCACATATCAAGTCCTGACTCCCGAAGCCCGGTAGTCAGTAGTCGGTAGTCGGTGAAATGTGTAGAATATCACAATCGAGTATCCTCACATATCGAGTCCCAACTCCCGAATTTTGAGTGTGGAGTGCCTGATATCTACTATCATGTATTTGAAGGTGGGTACTAACACGGGTAACTACCCTTTTGACTTCTTCCCATCTAACCTTGCCCATCCACAGGACGGAATCCCAGCATAAATATGAACAGCATCCCTCATATACCATGCCCAGCCAATTCGATCCCCTTCCACTGCATGAACCCCATGTCTGACAATCCTTCCTGAAAACGCAATCATGCACCCTGGATTGTACCTGAGCTCCAGCTGAAGGCTTGGCATACTCATCCAAGCATTCGAATAATTCCCCACGCTAGTCAGAATATC
>MU178093.1:22235-37279 GCA_016695465.1 Suillus americanus | reverse complement strand
CACCCACGCGCCCCAGAACAAAGACTTGAGAGCCGGTGGAGGATCATGACTGTCTAGGAAGTGTGCAGACTTGAATTAACATATATCTGTGACATAGTCAATCATATGTCAGTAGGCAAGGATATTGATAATTTAATTAGTTAGTGCTTACCTTCAAAAATGCTAAAGATTGCCTGATTAACCTAGAGCGCAAATCCCGAAGACGACAGTCTGACGTTGAGGCCAATGTTGTCGAAGTCAAAGTCAAAGTTGACAATGGTTCGGAACGGTTCGGGAAGGCCGAACCAACATAGAACGGTTCGGGGATATGTAGAACCGAGAACCGCCTTCCGGTCCGGTTCTGGCTGATGCGAGAACCGTGGTTCTGGACCGGACCACGGCAGCACTAGCCTGGACAGATAGTTCTTGAAGCGAGTCGCATAGCACGTCCAAAGGATGTAATTGCAGCTGAAACAAAAAAGGCGTCAGCAGAGAAATCAGCCAAGGCAATCGCCTTAGAAGATGCTCAAAAGAAGGTTGCTGCAACGGAAGATGCTATGGCTGTTGAGCAGACGGCTCAACATGCTGGCCCAGGATGCCTTGTCAGACCAAAGCCTAAGCCGCGCCCAGCCTAAGCCGCGCCCAGTGACCAAGGCAGTGCCAACTGCAAACCCCAACAAGACGCGTAAGCCTTACGCAATACAATGCTGTTGCAAGACTTACCAGTTCTTTGACATTTATACAGCTGTTGGGGCAAAACCAGTGTCCAAAAGCACTGATGCCCTGAAGAAGAAATATCCAGGCTTGAAACTCACCTTCAAGGATGGTGTCAACGCCAATTGAAAGGTGTCCAACAATGGTACATCATCTACAACATGCATTGTACTAAGCGCGGGCAGGGGCAGTGACAGTGGGAAAAATCGAAGGTCGTTGTAAGTTTGTCTTAACTGCGATGTTACTCTTATCAGAGCTGACTCTTTATTACTTCGACATATTTCACTCACTGCAATGTAGGGGATCTGAACACGCCATATCGACAGAGGAGGTGGAAGTGGGGAAGTGGGCTAAAAGCGTGGCATCGAAGTCCCACCGGAAGCCATCTGCGCCACCAAGTGCACGTGCCAGTGGTAGGTTGAGTTTCATGTCTGCACACATCGCTAACAGTTTTTAGTGATTGCAAGCAGGGATGCAGACATATCCGAAGATGAAAACCTACCTGAAGATCATGATGAGAGCATAACTGTGAGTCGGGGTAGTCAGGTGAGTGACTTCATGATTGTGAATGGGGAATGCTAATTCATCTTGTGCATCTTCGCTGTTCAACTCAATGCCACCCAAGGACGCCAGATAATTGACTCACTCGACTTCGGCTTACCTGGATATCAAACGGCCCTTGCACTGACCACTGCAGCCGTGAGTTTTGCAGCGCCTTTACAAAACTTGCTAACTTTCATTTGCAGGCTGAGCGTGCACTTATTTTAGCTCACGACGACCTGATTGTGGAAGATACTTCGGACCACGGGAAACACAAGATCATGTTGACTCTCAATCAGTCCACAAACAAAATGAGTAACACAGGCACTGCTTTTTCTGTGGGTAATTGGGAGACTGATACACTCGCATACATGGAACGAATTGAGGAGCTGCCCTTCGACCGCATCAAAGAAATTGTGGAACGATCTCAGGCGTACATGCAGCGTGCTTGCCGCAAGGACGAGTCTACTATTCTCGATGGTGAAACCCCCGTCAATCCACGTACACATATCCGTATCTGAAAGCCTCGTATCGTTTCACTTCAATCTCTGCTCTCGTCAATTGCTGTCCTACACTGTTTTTAATATTTTTTTGTCATTTTCATAGCACGCCTTGACCGCCTTGAACTTGTTGACGTCCTTATTTTCGCCTTAGCGTACTTGGATTATTCTGTGTCTATTGAAATAATAACATGCCTTGACCGCCTTATCCGCTCCTTATCCGCTCCTTATCCGCTCCTTATCCTCCTTATTTCCTTAGTTTAAGGAAAGGGATCTCCTTAGTCTCCTTAATTTAAGGATGAAAAACGGCCTTAAAAGTTCCTTATTGAGCAAATTAAGGCAAATAAGGAGCATTTAAGGAACTCGATGTTTTCCTGATGTACGTTGTATGGCACATATGCAATGTATTGAGATCTAGTCGATGGGGAGGAATTCCAGGCGCGGTAGTCATTGCTAAGTAGTCTGGCATTTGTTCAGGTGTGTCGATAGGTGTGTACATCAGGGAAAACCTCCGCCAGGAAATTCACCAAAATATTCAAACTCGACGCTAAATCGGTTGAATTCCAGGAAATCTAAGTATTTTCACAGAAATCATTGTATTTCAGAAGAATCTAGTCGATTCTACTAGTCAGATAATAGTTAAATAAGCATGCCTGTCACTGAACGAGTTTATGAAGAAGGTAGAACAAAGCTCCAGAACAGTACTACTGGTCCATTCACGAGGTGCTACAGGGCCGAATTTTGGAATAAGATGTACACTCCTGCGAATATCAGAAATGTCAATGATGCTTGCCAGACGCTCTCCATTGCGAACGAGGTGGGAGATTTTATACAAACCATGGTTTGCTTCGGGTTGCCCGAATGGCGTGAACCATTCCACATAAGCAAAGTGGGTAGGTAAATTTTCAGGAGTGTGAAATAAGGCAGCCGTAGCCTGGCTTGTCAGCGTGAAGACGATGCGGACTTGTGCAACACGATACCCTGATATTGATGATCAAACATTAGCATGATGTTACAAGGAATTAGTACAAAAAAACGCACCATCAACACCTGTTGTCCCACCACCATCTTCATTAACTAAAACTGTGTCAAAGCGTGCAGGAACTATCTGTCTTCTTTTGTCCTTTCGTGGTGGCTGACAGTGCACTGAATCCACAGTAATGGCTGAATCACAATGTCCGTGAGCATTGATTGCGTGGAACTTGATCCTATGGAATGCAGCAACAGTCTGAAAGGGAAGGATGACATGGGAAGCTTCTTGTTCAAGTCGCGCCAGAGAAAGGCCAGGTTGATTTGTGTGAATGAGATAACGAGCTAATGCTTCGGTGAACAAGTGGCACCATAGTCGCAAACTACACTATCCAATGGTACATGTTTGATAGTTGGGTGTTTCGTCATCTTGATCGAGCGACGATAGTCCATGTCTGGTGGTAACCTGTCTTGTGGAGGAGGATCACCAGCAAGGTGCCATTGGACAAAATTATCGTGCCATAACATCTTCTCGCGTCTTTCAAGCCAGAGTGTCATTTGCGGATATTCATCTTTATGGTTGGTAGCTCTGTAAGCATCCTTTGTGAGATCAATATGTAAGTGCTCTTGTCCACATGCCATAGTCTTCATCGACAAGTGACAAAGCAGCAAGAATTGCTGCCAGGTCTCAAAGCTTCACGGGAATGTCAGGACTCCCCAGCTCGTCCTGTGGAACATCACACTTCGGACACTCTCCTGATTTGATTCCCATTGTTAGTAGTTGTTCCAGGTAATCTGCAGAATAACAGGCGAGAATTGGATATCCTCGTCGTACAACTCCATCACTGCTTGCCATGGCAATACCATCTTCTCTGGGGACTCTCAAAGGTTCTAATATATGACACAAGCAGGCGTGGAATAGATTTGTTGAAGTTCGTCGTCTAGCGGCCTTGTTCGTAATGTGTTCGAGCTTGGCAGTGGGCAGATACACAAGCAGGATCCATGCTTGTCAGGAAGGCTTTCGACGAATTTCCTTTGGAATATTCCCTATCGTCATGTAGACGGGATATGCAGATTTGTTTCTAAACATGGTGACCTGAGTCTTGTCTGATGAAAGGATGATTGGTATGACAGTGGCTCCAGTCTTAAGCTCCTTCTGTGTGAAGTGATACATAGTAAGCACGCATAGAGCACAAATATATGTATGATCACTTGCCTGGGTGGACCACCACCACTTGCCTGTGTGAAGATCATGGTACATTCAGATGGTCTTATCAGGGTCGGCATAGTGATGCTCAGGAGCATAAATGAGATCTTGCGAGAAATCTGGATCTGAATAGAGAGCTTTGACACACTCCATGATATCGCATGAATATACATTGAATGCCTCATTAGCAACAATTATCTCTTCATGCTTGAATTGTGGTCGTCTGCATGGCAGCTTTTGGTCGATAATACGATTGAGTTCACGGGAGTTTTGATAGGAAAGCCCTAATGCATCATGAAGCTTCAATGACGCTGTTCAGAATATCATTGACCATCATTTTGGAAATTAAACTCCCCCCGTCAATTGCCAGCAGATCTGAAAAAGCCGTTGAGCCTGCACCACAAAGCTTGGCCCACTTTGCAACCTCGTAATCTATGCGAGATGTGAAAGGAGCCCATATATTTTCTGAGTCCGGAAGTTTGTCCTTATAGGACTTGAATGCCGTAGTGCCAGCACAATGCAGTGGAGCCCCTGCACCACGTTGCGGGAACTCCTCAATAGTGGGGCATTGGCCAAGGGGTGCCTCGGCTTGCTGTTGTTCTGTGTGATGTGGTTCAGTATCTTCTAAGTCAGCTGCATCAACGTCCAGTGATATAGGATCTGCAGGGAATTCCCAGCCGTGCTCAAGCTCAGCATCACGAGCTGCTACAATGTCTCCGTCTCTGTCTCCAAATTCATCATACTCATCGTCCTTTTCAGAAAATCCAGGTGGCAACTCAAAATCTTCTTCATCATAGTTGCTTTGAAAGTAGTCCCCTGTAAATTTGGTTAGTGCAGGTGCTTCAAAGTCGCTGTGATCATCATCTGTATCCATATAAAAGCTAGAATGATGTTGAAATAGAGCTGCACATGGCGGATTTTTCGTAGTGGCAAGATGATGAGAATGGCCAGCGAGCTCAAAGTTCTTAGCACAGCCTGGGCAAGTGATCATTCTGGCGGTAAAAAAACAAGCTGGTAGGCCGTAACAAAGACTAATCAAGCAAAGTTCAGTGGACTACAAACTTTGTTCTTCAACAACCCTGCCCGAGCAAAGTCCAGCGGACTATGAACTTTTTTCTTCAGCACTGCCCACCAACTTAACCACTACATTCTTTTTACCCTCAGCGTCCTGTATCATTTAATTTCATACAAGTACACTATTTAGAAAGATAAAACACTCATTCACCTTTTAGAATGCCTCCCCCCCATCCATCTGAGATAGCAGCTCAGAAGCGGAAGGCTAAAAAGAAAGTACAGACAAGACAAGTGTCTTCCGGTACTGAAGTTGGAACCCCAGACATAGCTGATGATATCGCAGTTAGCAGTAAGTACAGTGTGACTAGTATTGGTCACAAAAATACTCACATTCTCACAAAGAGCTGCCACAACGGTCTTCAAAGAAAAAGTGCTTGAGCGCAAAGGTGAGCAACTGAACCCATATTGTGCAAAACAATTTTACATACCTATGTCAGTCTGGAATGATACAACCAGCAATAATCACAAGCATGCACCAACAGTGACAGAGCTTCTGCACCTGCAACAAAGTCAGTAAGGAAGATACAGAAAACAGTCAAAGGTGGTGGTTGTGAGAGAAGCAGTATGTGTGGCCTCTTTAAGACCAAGTCAAAGCCATACTCAACTCAAAATAGGTGTAGCTTCTACTCTCACAAGTCGCAATGGTGTATCAGTTGACACTGATGACTCTGCAAGTGAATATGGTATCAGTGATTCTGAGGCCAATAAGTCAGATGTGGAAGTTGAAGACGACAGTGATATCTCAGACTTACTGTCTCAAACCCCGGAAAATCTTCAGAAAGTACTCATGAAAGAGGTGCATGAGTTTACTGTTTACTTGCTGTTAGTCACTTACAAATTGTTGCATCAAATTCTGCGTTTTGTTCCACCTTGCCTTGCTTCACATTACAGTGATAGTTCAGCTGCTGCATCAACTGGGGCCGCCAGTGGTGATGACCAGCTCATCACAGTCACAGCTGACTCAGTCAAGGTCAAATGTGAGCCTGATGAGAACAAGAAAAAGAGCAAGCTTGAAGTGCGACAAACCATTGAGGTGACCTAACAATCCCTTTCACTCAGCACTGGCCCAATTTGCGATTATTTCTGATTTTTGCTTTGTAGAGACCACAGTTTGCACAGCTGTCACATGACTTGGATGAATCTGTCGTCACAACTCCTGGACCGGACCCACGTGACACATCCAATGCTTATACATCTTTCAAATGGCCTCAGTTCACTGACCTAGTTTATGAATCAGACGGCTCTATCAACCTCAAGGCTCAGAATACATGCATACAGATGGTTTTGAAGACAGCTGTCTTTGAATTCAAGAAATCCACTATCTTCGAAAATGCATTCCCTACTATCACCGAGAAACGAATGATGGCCATGCAAGCAGTCAGTAATGCTGCCTACAAGCATAAAGAAAGAGCCATGTTGAAAAGGCTTAATCATGACACTGAATTTGCAGTTGCTCTTGCTGATATTGTTCGTGTTTGTTTTTTGTATGAACTCAATGCTGATGCTGTTGCTTGAAGCCTGAGGGACGGATTAGTGCTTTCCACACTAGTATCAAAAAGCTCGCTCATCAAATCGTTGTGTCTCAATTCACACTTAAGAAAGGTTGTTCCAGCGAGGTCGAAGAGCTCCTGAAGAGTCACAAGTATATTTTTCTGACGAATGAAAATGTCAGTGCTCAGTTTTGTGTTTCATTGTTGATATTGATGTACTGCCCAGGGTAAAGTCCTTGGTGATCAACCTTTCTGCGACGAGGCCATGATCGATACACTCCATCAGTCATTGTTCGACGGTGAGAACTCAATCGGGGTTCAATCACGTGAAGATTTTGTGTCAGTCTTAGATGGCAACGATGAGCCGGAGCTCCCCATAGCTATGGTTGCATTGATTGCAAATATTGTAGGTTTTTTATTTTTATTTTTTAGATAAATACTAACTAATTGTCACGGTTGTTACAGATATACAGTGGCTCAAAAAACTGTCCGCATGTTTTGGCATTTTTCACTATCTATAATATTGTGTGAGAACAAACAAATGCCTCAAAAACATGCTTATACCACATTGTAGTATGGCTTCAGGGCTTTCATTTGAGCCCTACACCGTGGGAATCGGTGGAGATATGGTGGAGATACAAGGCTCACAAAATGGTGACTCATGCGGACAGTTTTTTGACTCAAGTATTTTACAGTAATAACCAGGTATTCTAGTATTTTGTATGACCTCCCTTGGCTTTAATTACTGCCTCTATCCTTCTAGGCATACTCTCAATTAATTTCTAGCAATCCTCAGCTGTGATCTTCCCCCATTCCACTGCTACTCTCTCCCAAAGCTCCCATACTCCTTTAGGGGGGTTTTCATAGGCTTGAAGCTTTTTCTTGAGTGTTCCCCAGAGATGTTCAATGACATTGACATCAGGAGACTGTGCTGGCCAGTCAAGAACATTGATGTTATGTTCTTCAAACCATTCCCTAGCTCTTCTGGATGTGTGCTTGGGATCATTATCCTGTTGGAAAATGATATCTTCTTCATCAATCCCTGATTCTGCCAAGCTAGGCAGCAAGTGGTCATTTAAAATGTCCACATACTGCTCAGCATTCATCTTCCCCTCAACCTCAGCAAGCATTCCCACACCATTCCATCCCATACAGCCCCATACCATTAAAGAACCTGTTGGATAATAGCCCTTTTGTCAGTAGAGGTAAGCTTGGATGGACGTCCTCCACAAGAGTTTTCCTTGTCTGGGTGGCTTTCTTTGATGAACTTGGCCACAGTGGACTTGCATACTCCAGTTCTAGAGGAAATTTGGCGAGCAGAGAGGCCAGCATAAGACAGAGAGAGGATATTATCTCTTTGAGCAGAGGAGATGGCTTTCATGGTGATTATGACTATGATACATGAGATATTCTGGTTTATATAGTTAGATATAGTCATAAAATGACATAATGACACCACTTTATAATTTATATAATAGTGGCATGATTTTTATGGTGTCATAAATAATGATTTATATAGTTTTAATATACACTCAAAAAACTGTCCACATGAGTCATCATTTTATAAGCCTTATATCTCCACCATATCTCCGCCGATTCCCACGGTGTAGGGCTCAAATAAAAGCCCTGAAGCCATACTACAATGTGGTATAAGTATGTCCTTGAGGAATTTGTTCATTCTCACACAATATCATAGATAGTGAAAAATGTCAAAACATGCGGACAGTTTTTTGAGCCACTGTATGCCATACTGATGGACTGGAGGAGTGGCAATCCACCGTCGAGCTCGCAAGTCAAATCGTTCAATGCTACCATCTACATCAGTGTTTACAAGGCCCATGAAGCAACCCTCACTCAGATCTTTAAAGGCGGTAAAAAAAAGTATCACGCGCTGATGGCACGGCTTTACAAGGCTATCAGGTGCGTTTCATAATCCCCAGATTGAATGCCTGCCATTGACATACTATGTTAGTGTGTCAAATAACGTGTGGCTGCCATCTGGTTTGTTGAGCAACTTCGACTACCTCGATGTCAGTGGAATGTCCGAGGACTGAACTAACGTTGTTGTGCCATGTGCACCAACAGATACCCAAGTATTACTGATCCCACTTTGTATATTTTGATAGTCGCCTCGTATACCCATGTTCGTGTATATCATTTACCGACCCAACTTCGTACATCTTGATAGGCTATTCTGATCTAATATAATGTTGATTTTCATGGATTTGGACAATGATAAATGAGTGAATTCGAACTAATTCATTGGATTATGACCGTGAATTCAACAGTATTCAGAAGAAATCACTTGGAATTCAAACTAATTCATTGGAATTATCACCAGACTTAAATAAAACAGTAAAACATGATTTCACTGAAATTCAAAGGAACAATGGGGAATTACTGGGAATTACCTCGATTTACCTCGATTTCCTGGCGGAGGTTTTCCCTGATGTAGTCTGCTTCTTGTAAAATATACGAACTTAAATGGTGATCTTGGATGTTTTCAGCCTTCAGTGTATCATCATTCTATACTCACGGTAGTCACCAGGTAGAGTGTCTATAATTATTTGTCGACAGATAGGTTTTGTGGTGGGAGAAAGGCATGATCAAGGCAAGCACAGGTATCAGCCAGTACTCTGAAATGGGTGAATAACACACAAATGGAATATATCACTATGGCAAGAGAATTGCGTGCCAGCAATAATGGAGAATGAGTGATCCTGAGGAGTCAAGAACGAGATCAGCGCGATTGTAACAATATATTACTGACCCAACTGCTAATGACATGAGTTCCTCGGAATAGTCGGCACCTTTCCCCAAAAACTTAAATGCTCCTTGCATCATGTTAAACACCCCACCTACGTACATGGACAAACATAAGCCTTCAGGCATTCGACAGCTAATATTGACGTACCTTTGGCCACAAATTTGCCAGCCCAGCTCATGCTCATGGTATTGATAGTGGATACAAGTGGTTTTCTCATGTGGTGCCATCTATGCGTTGCTGTCAGTCTTCGTGTTTAATGCATCAAAAATCAGCTTTATATGTAGCTGTCAAGACCGGTGCTCAAGGGGGACGGGATCTGAAGGGCTTGGCCTCAGCTCGTGTGCTGTGCCCCTTACCTGAGTACGTGCCCTTAATTTCAGAATGAAGTCCGGATGGAATCCGACGAAGTCCGAAGGACTTCCGGAGGCTGGCTACTCTTGTAGAGTGCTGAAGGACTTCCGGATGAGCGCGGGAAACTTCCGGAGGACTATCGGAAAGTTCTAGAGAAGTATAAGAAACTCTGGAGGAGTTTCATCCGCTGCATAAGGTCCGAAGGTCAGACTTTTATAGGTAAACTTCCTAGATGGAAACATATGGAGGGAGGCTGCAAGGGACACAGTCCAAAGCAGGATTGGATAGGAGGAGTGGTCCGGAGGACAGGACATCCGAAGGTTATGATGTCCAAAGGTTAAGACGTCCGAAGGACCAGAGGAGCGGAGGAGCGGAGGATAAAGGCTACTACAGACTAGGTCCAGAATAGAAACAGACAGAGGTAGACTACACTTAGGTAGAGTCGGAGTTAACAGGAAGTAGACATAAGTCTCAGAAAGACAGGAAGTGCCAGAAAAGCAAAGGTCCGGCTTAAGGAATCAATCCTTAAGCATGGATCAGGACAGAAGGACAAATCCGAAGGTTTGGAAGTCTGGCCTAGGGAAGAGTTCCCTAGGCCTAACGAAAGGCAAGATTAAGATGGACCAAAGTCCAGAAACAGGAATGGGCAAATCTAAGTTGATAGAGCAAGTCTAAGGTGATAGAGCAGGATCTAAGATGATATTTGAACTAAGGAAACTCTACAGGAGTTTGTACAGAGGTTTATATACTGGAGGATATCCAAGAGGATCAGTAAGCAAAAGACTAAGGCTATGTACGAGCATGTGGAAACATGTTAGTAAGTAAGACGGAACATAAGTAAATGAACTCGGATATGAAACAGAGTACAAGGATCAATAAGCAAGACGGAAACAAGGATAACCGAAGTCCGGAGTCAAGTGAATTACCATATGGGGATAGACGCTGATTTAAGGTTTGGCTTTGGATATGAAGTGTAGGACGGATCCGGAGGTCTGGAGAAGTGTGGATATCGGATCGGATGTCTGGCTATTGGATGAGCGGATCCAGAGATCTAAGTGAAGGTGGACTAGGACATGAATCAAGGATATAGTCCGGTATCTTAGACGAGGTAAGGTTCTGGATGGAATGAGCTCGGATCCGACTGGACCAAAGGTGGATGAAGCAGGCATAGCTGCAGAGGTCTGGAGGTATGGATATATGGATGTACGATGGTGTACGGATCCAAACCAATAGTGGACTAGAGGTCTAGAGGCATGGACTAGGAGTATGGAGGTATGGACAAGGTTATGGAGGTCCGGATGAGCGTCCGGAAGGCGTGGGAATATCATCGGACGTGGTCCGGAATATGGTATATGACAGTAGCCGATAAAGGCTGATTTTACATCAGGGAAATCGGTGATTCCCAATTTGACCCAATAAGATACAACTCACGCGGATTGTCGAGGATTCAGTACATTCGACAGATATGACTGATTCTTTTAGTCCCCCTACCAACAGAATCCAATTTACACCAATCAACCCCAAGAGAAAAACACGAATCAACCATTTGATTCAATTGGACCATAGTGAGAACAATCACATTCAGGACAATTGTAGTCAATTGTAGTACTAGAACTCGACATCTACTATTACTCCTCCCCCGAGTCTGGCATAGCATCAATGTCCAGGAACATCAATGCTTCATCTGTCTCCAGATCACACACCATGTTGACCTTCAAGCCACTGCAGTAGATAGTCAGTAAGATAGAAAAGAAAGCAATGTAACAAGCACTTACTAGACAGTTTTGTAGATAGAATGCATCAGTACATGGTATTTGCGCTCGCTCATCTCGAAGATACCATTCAAGATACCCACCAATGTTTTGTAAATCCCACTATACAACTCACAGTTTAAATCACAGTTGTATTTTTTGGACCAGTATTGCATAATAATGCTGCACACCTAAATGCAAAATATGTCAATCTCTCACTCTTTGAAAACGAGTTTCCACTTACTGCAGTTCCTGCAAGTGCAACCATAGCTACCGGAAGTTCTTGCTCGTCCAGACGATCCTCGACAGTCGAAACAAACTTCTCGTGAAATTTTGTACCCATGCTAGTGTCATCACCAAAAAATGCATCTCCGATGGTGTCGAGAATCACAGGTGCTTTGTATGGCTTGCTATGAATCAGTTCATCCTACACACATGGGTGGAACATGAGTAGATACTATGATGTAATCATATGGTAGACATACCTTACTGTTAACCGGATAAATGAACATATTTTTCTTCAGGAGGTCCACGACCTTCGTGTCGGCACCTTTTGTGAGACCATAATGACTGGCCACATGCGCTTGAGCCACTTTCCGAACATGGTTACGGAAATGGCTGATACATCCTTCAGGCTTGAGATGAACAATGAAGAGTCATTAGAAAATGGTGCATTAAGTGACAGTTGAAACACGTACCACTGAAGCCAGTGCCCGCACATACTTCGAATCCTTCATGAGACATGACTTGACAGTAGTGCTGCCGAAGTCCAGTTCAGTCAGGTTCATCACCCTACATCTGCAAACCCCGAACTTGACCAGTGGTCAGGTTCAGGCAAGATGGCTGAACCCGGGACTGGACACCTTCGAACACGTTCGCAAGGGTTCATTTCAGGTTCAGAACATGTTCAAACCCTTGAACCATTGATTTAATTAGCAAAAAAATCAAAACGAAAATGACATGTACAATACGAATAGCTACTAGAACTCTTCATTCATGATGCAGTTATCATAAGGAGCGACAAATTCAGCCTGGGCTGTTGCGGAGATATGACCTTGATGGTATGTGCTCTTGAGCAATTGAAGAGCCTCGAATGTTGTCGGCTTCAAACAGCTGCGACACGCGGTCCCAGTATGTTCATGTAGTCGTTAGTAGACAACTTACTTTGCACAATTTAAAAAAATGCTCCAACATATTGAAAAGAGAGGCCCAATGTGTGCGGACCCATTTCAAAAGCTCCAATGGGGGCTCGTTCACCTCCTTGCAGCACTTTTGAAGGAAGACATGAGCTTGAGGAGACTTCCATACCTAAACAAAGGTCTCGTGTCAGTATACAATGGCAGATAGATCACTTGAGAGCTTACCTGCGCAACAAATGCAAGTGCCTTGCCGATAGCATCACCAACCTCAAATTCAACACTTTCCTCGTCCTTGTCCTCATCTTCAGCTTGAGCGTGAGCTGCCTTCTTGTGCAAGATGCTTGCTGGTGTAGGAGCAACGTCTTCAATGAAGTGTTTTGCTGCTAAGTGGAGCGCATGCTCCATACAACTGAATATTCATCAGTAATCTCAACTTCAGTACTTAATGGACGAACTTACCGTACTCAATGCTCGATTGGTTTCCACTCCTTGCCATTAGGGTCAATAGAGCTGGCAACGATCTCGATGGCAGTATTGTTATTTGATGCGTTATCGGCCGTGAACCACCTGAGCTTCGTGCGGATGTCATATTTGTTGATATTCTCAATCAAAATCTTCCCAATGTTTGTGCCACTGTGATTGCTGTGAATGGGTGCAAACACGAGCTGCTCCACCTTGAGTTCCCACTCATGAGGGTTTTCGGCTGGAGAATCTATGTAATGCGCTGTAATTGACAGAAAAGGGTGACCAGGAAATGATGTCCAAGAGTCAAACATCATGGAAATTTTGCTATTGACAAGCTTGAGTTTCTCTTTCATGCGCTCGACTGCCAGCTTTGCATGTTCGAGTATTTCGTCCCGAGTTTTGGTATGGTGGGGAATGTCTCGGTCTGAACATGATGGCTGGAGATATTGAAGTAGGCGGTGGAAGGGTCCCTTATCTACAAGTTGAAAGGCCTATAATGTCGTATAAGTATCTTAAAATATATCAAAAACGAGAGTCACTCACCTCGTCTTCAGCAACAATGAGTTCGACAATGTAATCCATGAGTCCAGCCTTTGTGAATGCAGGAATCTTGGGAGTAAGTGATGCGTCCAAGGTAGCCTGCAGCACATCTGCTTTGCAGTCACGAGGGATTGCACGATCATGCATCATGAGACCCCATTGCTCGCAGCGGTCCTTGTAGATAGGATAATGGCACTTGGGATTCTGTGCAATGCATACCTCACACCACCACCCACTTTCATGCTCCTGGGTGTGGGGTTAACACGATCTTTCTCGAAAGTAAAGATCGTGGTCAAATTGGCACTGCGTTCGACCTTCTTGAGGGATTTACAGTCTTCACGATCCTGGTCACCAAGCTTCTTCGTCTTTTGGTAAGCTTCCTCGTTCTCATTCTCATTGTCTTCCTCATCATCTGTAACATCCTCAAGTGGAGGGGCTTCTTCTTCGGCATCGTATTCGTCACTGTCATCATCATTGTGCTCTTTGATTCTGGTGCGCATGAGTGCCTTCTTGGGTGGGGGGGCAGGAGGTCGTAGAGCAGACCATTTCGCTGGGATACTGCTGGCAGTCTCCTGGATCTTCTCTGTAGGCTTGATGGCGCGGCCTGAATGACGAATGAAAGAATTGAGAGTGCCGTTGGATGCAGGAGGGGGAGGGAGGATGGTAGTGTCATCATCTGGGTCATTGATCCACTCCATCTCTTCAGCATTTTTCAATGAACCATCAGGACGATGGGCTGGTGCAGACGACTCGAACATAGTTGCAGCAGGGAGTGCAAATGTCGAACCTATACCACAAGTGAATACATATCTTGAACTAAATAGAAAAATATTGCGCACCTTCGAGTTCCAAAATGACAATCCATTGCGCAAACTTGGTGGAAAACCCGGGAATCACCACAGTAGTAGGTATATTCTGAAAGAAAAAACATTAGAAGTTAGCAACTTATCAAATGTTACGAACTAGGATAGTTCTGAACAGTAGCGGCTCGAAAAGAGCTTCGGCTAAAGTTCAACGATGCGTTAACCGTAACTAAGAGATGGAACTCTCAGATAAGGTCAAGGCTTCGATGATCGATGGTTTCTAAGACAGGTCAAGGAGAGTGTCCTCGACTTGAATATTGGTTCAGACGACTTAAGATTGGAGGTCTTAAGCGAAGGAAGTTCCAGGTAAAACCTAGTAAGATTAAAGTAAAGAACTACTACATGCAAAACGCATATATATAAGGTTACAAGATATTTAGGGCAGGTGTGGGAATCGGACGCGTAAGCGATGAGTCATAGATAGGAGACAACAGATAAGAGATAGCAAGAATAGGTCACCTAGCGACGGCACAGCGATCGTGGTGTTGTACAAGATAAGAAAGCCGAGTCAGAGATAAGAGATAAGTCTAGCAGCGGCGCAAGGGCGGCTCGTGACGTAATACAAGGTTAAGTAAGAAAATGAATAGGGGCGTACGTTGACTGTAACATTACCCCTCGTTTAGCGATAAAGTCACCGACTTTAGTTATCCTGGTTTGCCCAGTAAATAGGATCAGCATCGGAATTGGCGAACATC
>MU178092.1:15672-37833 GCA_016695465.1 Suillus americanus | reverse complement strand
CTGCGAACGGTGGCCAACGACTTTGATCAGCATGGCTCGAGCTGCAAGGAGAATCGAAACACTCACTCCCTGCGAACAGTGGCCAACGACTTCGATCAGCATGGCTCGAGCTGCAAGGAGGATCGAGACACTCACGGCCTGCGGACAGTGGCCAACGACTTCGATCAGCATTGCCTGAGCTTGAAAGAGGATTAACAGACGTACTACCTGCAAGTAAACGCCCATTGTAAATGAGAGCGACCTTTGGACTTTCTGATAATCTTACCGAAATATGTGGAAACCAGCTACCCAATCTCCCTATTATCCATTCATGATCCTCAGATGCTGTTGTGTCAGTAGAGTCATAAAGTCGCCGGTGTATTCTGGACAATGTCAATCGCTAACGCTCATGGGGGATAGATGAGACTGTATACTTACCCCTTAATTGCATATTCCATGCAGAGCCCCAAGTTGGTCTGCTGGGTGGAGACGAATAATTGCACCACCACTTCATCATCCAGAGTTCCAGCCGTGCGTTTGATGAGCAGCCCGCAATCTGCATCATCCTTGTCCATGTCTAATGAATTAGTGTCATCATGTATCGAAAT
This sequence comes from Suillus americanus, assembly GCA_016695465.1. Classification (NCBI taxonomy): domain Eukaryota; kingdom Fungi; phylum Basidiomycota; class Agaricomycetes; order Boletales; family Suillaceae; genus Suillus; species Suillus americanus. The sequence goes on along the minus strand of MU178092.1, from coordinate 37,246 downwards.
CATAAGTCGACCATCAACAACTTACTAGGGAGGCATACATGACATTTTGGAGGGTGTCGAATGTCCTTGGAGCGGTATAGAAACTTCAATTGTGGCCCAATTGCAAATGAATCTTCGGCGTGCTTTGGCGCCAGTTCTTCAGCCTCCTCCATTGATGCTCCCTTCGATTTCAGCTCTGCATATGCTACGTCGTAGAGGGCATCGAATTTGGTAAACAATACCATCACTGGAACTGAGGATTGTGATTCTGTATCAGTCGAACATTCGAGTCAATGATGGTCGGATGCGAAAGCTTACTGCTTCCTGTGTCGCACTGAGAGAAAAATTTGATTTCTCCTTTGGTGAACGACCTGCTTGCCTCGTCCATTGGGATGCAGTACCTATATTGAAACCGTGAGATAGCGCCTGTTGCGATTGATCAGTTGCAATTACCAGATAGCATGGAGTCGACTCTTCAAGCTGGCTTTCTTAGAACGGCGCGCGATAAATGTCTTTACCTTGTCAAATTCGGATTCGCCGCCTGCTTCAAACCCGCGTGAATCGTGAAAGACGAATCCTGGGTTGCTTCGAAACACCATTTCATTCTCGATATCGTGCTCTCCACGCTGAGAACGCGTCACTTTATGTTACCAACTATTGAAAGTATAAACCACCTCTGTGGAAGCGATCAAAACAGTGGCATCGATCTGATATCCATTGCTCAGTTATTGCTACCATCCTTCTAGCATTGTGATACCCACCATTTTCCCGGCGCTGTTGTATATTACAGGGTTTTCCCGTGTGTTACACACTCTCTGGAGGATGGTAGTTTTTCCTGCGTTCGCTCTTCCTATAACGAGGATCCGAAAGCGACCGATTCTCTCTCTTATCTGTGAGGGATCCATGAGGGAAGGTAAATGTGACGGCGACTGATGAGCGTTGGTGTGGCCTTATAATCATTGCAGAGTTGAAGCAAGTCCATCTAGATTCAGTGGGCAATGTGTATATCACGATGCATGAGTGAGGCATACACGAGGAGTTGGCGTCAATTTAATGTGGGATTGAAGTGTTAGGATATGTATGTGTGTTGGGTCACAAGGATCTGTACGAGTGGGCAATGTGGAAACCATCAGGCTGTCAGCTAACTTGAAGCTTGAGCTAAGCACCCGAGTGCTAGTAGCCATCAAATGCACCAATCAATATCAATCGAGGCAGTCAGTATACCTGGAGCTTACTCAAACGGTTCGAACAAAGTCCGGATACCCTTGATCATGACATTCACAATGAAAAGACCCCGGTCTTTCGACGTGCATCATAAGCAGGGCTTGACTAATTAAGGAATCTGAGAAGGGTTGGGTTATGGGCCCACAACGCATGCGAACTTGAACGTCCGTGGCTTCTGCTCGACTCCAGTAACATTGTCATATTCAATAATTCAAGTCATTCAATTTTTTCAATAACGATTCACATTCGCGGTGCAGGACATCTGAACACCGACTTCGCCGTGATCCCCAATGCTTATGCCACACATCATGAATCATGATGCACTGCAGCACCAGCGCCCCGAAGAATCACACCCTTTACGCCAATGCCATCCTGCACACTTGCTAATGCCCTTAGAGGAGGACTGGAGCCATGTCTCTGGGGGTCTTTTCATTGTGAATGCCCTGAGGGCTTCCGGACTTTTTCTGCTCAGGGTTGAAGTTGTTCGAAGGAACCATGTAAGGTCCGAATGATAACACTGCCGGGCGGGGTACCCTGAACTCTGTTTAACTAAGAATAGCTAGCCTTGGTGCGACACGAGGGATGGGTCTCCCTTCGGCGTAGCTGACGCATGGCCTACACTCGGCCTCCAGATAAATCCACTGTGACGAAGGAGAGTCTTCCCTAACTCCAATCAGGATTCAGCATGGCAGCTAGTTCCCTTGACGCTTCCACGCCGGTCTACCCTCTCTACATTTCTGGTACAACTTACTTCATCGACGAAGTCATCGATCACACTGAATTTATCCAATAGGTGTCATCGTCGATTTCAGCAACTCGAAAAAGAATGTAGAGTCTTTTGAATTGCGGAAGTCGCCCACGCCAATCAAAAGCGGGGCAGGAAAGGCTCTGCGACAGGCGTTTTCTCCACCCATGTAGGGACTCGACCCCAACAAATGTATCCACCTGATATGATATTGTGCTCCATCATAGGAAGCTTTCTCTTGGGGATACATTTTCTTTGCAAGTGCAGTACAAGAAATGGTTTGGGATAAAGACCGAGTATGAAGACATTATTTTTGACCCGGAAGACATGTTCCGTGTATGTGGTGCAAGAGAAGGACAAGGTGAAAAATAATAATTGCGCCCTCTCCTTGATCGTTCACAGATTCAACCTCACATGCACAGAGTACAACAAGGTTCACAAAAATATCACCATCGTCGTCGAACTTTCCGGAAATCCAACAACCGAAGTAAGGTTCCATGTCTCGTATTAGAAAACCTCTAAGTTAGCAGGCCAATTCTTCTCCGGACGAAACCCTGGAGCTCCGGCCTACTACCGACGAAATATTTCGCAAGTGTCCTCAGTAAGCCCGTATCACTGTGAAAGTGGCATTCTTCAGGCTGACACCAGAGGCTTCCAAGGTTCCGAATCCTGGTGATAGGAAAGGTATCAGACTTTCACTGGTCTCTGGCTAGTGTTAACACGGTGCTTCCAATAGACTGGCGTTGGCAAGTCTTCACTGATCAACCACGCATTTGGAGTACAAAACGCAGTGAGTTGAGCATGACATCTCAACGAGCGTAGATATTCATACTGTCAGTAGATCGCGTCGCACGATAAGCCAGGCGAGGTCAGCATCGACGACGAGTTCATCTCATCGCAGAACAACAAGTTTGTTCTCCACGACAGCAAAGGTTTTGAACCAGGGGAAAAAGACAACCTCAAAATAGTCCGAGATTTCATTGACCGTCGAAGAAAAATGCCTTGCTTGAAAGATCAATTGCATGCTGTTTGGTGGGGCCTCCGTCTTAATGTGTTTGTATGGCAAGCTGACGACATACAAGGCTTTGCTTTGAAATACCACGCGCAGGCGGGCGTTTACTAGAGACCGGTGTGGAGCAATTTCTCACATCGAAGCACGAGGGAAAGCTGGGAAACAGTATGTTAATGGATTGCTACTGCTGCAACAGGTCACAACTAACGCAGGTTAAAGTTCCCATTGTTGTCGTCTTCACTAAATATGACACTCTCCTCGACCGTGTGGAGCGGACTCTGGACAGGTCTTCTCTCAAGGGTATGAGCAAGGCAGACATTCAGGAACTCACCAAGAAAAACGCAAAAGACAAGCTACAGGAAGTCTGCGTCGCACCCCTAGAAAAATTTGCAGGGTCCGATATCCCACATGTTGCGGTCTCCAGTGGGTCTCACTGCTGTGGTTGTCATTTCTGTCCTCAATAAAACTTTGAGCGCAGCAAATGGAGACCACGAGGAGACGCTAGGCCGTTTAATCCAAACCACAGAAGAACTCGTTCGCAACCATGTTGGGACCGACGCGTCAGTGATGACGTCCGTCGCTCAGCGAGTGGATCCTGCACTCAAAATCAAGGCATCAATAGAGTGAGCCTCGTATGTTTCATTCTTGTCTTGTGATTTACGTAGCGCCAGGGTTGGCAAGAGAAGTTTGTCTCGATTTTGTGTTCAAAATAACCGAACATATTCTGAGCCTTCACGTCTGTCTTTCAGAATACTGGAAGGCATTCACATCGAGCGTACCATTCAAGAACCGTTCGATGTGGGACTGTCTGCACGTGCTTCACACTGACATCGTCAATGTGTGGAACTTCCAAGACCCTAACGGTGTAATCGCTCTCTTCTTTATTAGTTGTCGCATATTCTGACGTGGCTTACGTGCAGTACTTGTGCAGCCCCGAGCTCAGGGGATTGATGACGAACATGGTCAATGAGCTGGACGTTGGACCCACTGCTGATGCCAACCAGAACCTGTAGGGCAGCCTTTCATACGACGAATGAACGTTATCTCATCTAACATTCGCAGTAAATTTGGGCTCTCCATGGTGGGTACTATTGCGGGCATTGCGTCTGCCCTAGCCGGACCTGCGGCCCCCATCATAGTGCCGATAGCAGTAAGCGTTGTGGTCGTGAAATGGGTTCACGAGGTGTATCAGCAGTCGTACGTCCTGCTCCTTATCCTTTATCAAGAAAACAATGACGGGTCTCTTCCCAGCTGTGCGGCGCTCCTGCGCTTCATGGAATACATCATCGACTTAACTCTTGTGTTGCAGACGCTGTATCTCCTGTCGGAAAACCAGGAATTGTCTCGTCGAGCCATCAAGTTTGCAGTCAAATCCTACCACGACTCACCAATGAACGGTAGAGTCCGTAATCGGATTCAGGAGTACGACAGGCAATTGACCTTGCGGAAACGCGTAGACCGGGATTCGTTGGATCAATTGATTGAGCTACTGCAATCATGTAGCATCAGCGCGAAAGAAGCGTCGGATCTTCGGGGAAGTTTGCCCGCTGTGGATTTATCGTCGGATGAACCATGGGACACGGTCGAGAAGTCTTAGTACTTGGTTCTTTCTTTTGCGTATGACGTTGTGTGTCGGCTATCGTGTCTGACTTCTGGAGTACGGGATTGTATTACACGGGTCCTCACTCGTACTATGTAATTGGAGTTATGACTGGTCCGTGCTACTGCTGTTTGCCTAGCGTTCCAAGCTACTATAACCATGAAAGCTTTTGCTTGAAACGACCTGATTAATTAGTTTATCCTCCCTGGATAAAACGTGATCACTACCCCCCAATGAGCCGAACTCGGAGAAACGATAGTTTGTAATGACTTCAAGGTATCATCAAATTGACACGATTCGGGCAGCCAATAATTATTTCCCAGCAGGACACACACATGAGAACATTGAATATGCCAGCTAATCCCACTGCGCATTCGGTATGTTAGACACACGTCCCTCTGAGTTCCACAAACTGGATAGAATTGTCAGACGTATGTAGTAGATGACAGCCCAGTCAACGCGGAGGTAAGTCAAGGTAATTAGTATCGGTGTACCACATATCGTGCTGGACTTGACACATAACACCGCCTCTACTAAGCAGACATGATAGACAAAGGAATCTTCTCTTATCCTAGATCTTCAACTTCGCTGGCCTTGCCTTGTTTATTGCAAAATGTCCGAAGCAATAGCGAAAGAAGCGTGATTACTGGATGCTGAGCTTGAACAACGATATGAAGGAATTGTGGTCGGTTTGCTGGTTCCAAGGTGGATTTTCGCGCGTCACTTTTTTATGGCTGATAAATGTGCTCGTCAAGAAGGGGGGGGGGGGGTAAAGAAGACGGACAAACATTGCCTACTCGATGGAAATGGAACGATCATCTTACTCGTGCGTCATCTTTACTATATACATCAAGTGGAACACTGAGATCAAGAGAAGCATAACATTCAAATGCTGTGGACCGATGGCGTTAGCTGGTCGCGAGAATCACAAAGGTCATGGTCATGGTAAGCCGTCGTGAAAGTATGATTAGTCACAGAATGGGCCTGCGATGTTACAATCAATCACCAATAGCGAGGTATCAGAGAAGCTTGTAGACGAAAAATACAGACCACTGGGGAGACCTATGCTTGCTCTAGACTGCGATATCTACAGGACCCGAAAATTCGGATGCTGAGCCGATATGACGCTAGCACGCGATGAAGCGCGGAGTCCATGGACTTGTTGAGAACAAATGAGGACTTGTGGGCTACTGTGGGGCACATAGGCTAAAGTAGGTCAGCCATGAGAGTACCAGGAACCAGGTCGATTTAATATATATCATCAACAGAGTTCGTCAAGATGCGAATTGATCGTCGGGGTGAGATTTGGTTGGTGTCGCGTGGTAGAAGTGATCCGTTGCAGGGAAATTGTGCGGTTGGAACACATGGTTAGCTGTGGTCTGACACAGCTTATATGGGAAGATCGACGAGTCATGTAATGTGAGCTGAAGATATAAAGTTTAGTAGTAACATGTCATCAAGAAGGAGATGATGATAAGGTTACAGTTTGTTTTCTCGACTAAAGGTAAAATAAGCTGCTGCTAGATCGCTTGACATTGTAGGATTCGATGAGGCCGGTGGAACGGAAAGTAGACAGGGTTCAAGGGCTGGTGAGAACTGAAAGGAGCTGAATCTAGCACTGACTGCCACGTGTGTGGGACCCGTGTTATTGGGTTGCCATGTCATAAACCAGGTTTGGGTTGGAACGTGGTTCCCAGCCAGCAAAAACAATAGACCATCGATTTTACAAAGGTCCTATCAAGATACTCATCGTCATCATCAACGACGACGACGAGCTCGACAATAATGGACCAATCGACTTACAATCCTATCACAGCTGGCTATGGCTACGCTGACCGTGATAGAGGATATCATGAGAGGGACAGATTGTAAGTCCCCTTCCAGCGCTCCCACTTCACACAGGAAAAGATCGTTCCAATGCTACGGTTCCGCCCAGTATACTACTAAGGGCATCAAAGTTAAACGTTCATCACGGCGTTCGACTTCGTATCAGATAACTTATTACTTCTATTTCCCTCGTCTATCATCTTTCTCTTGACTAACATGCTCAATCGTCCGCACAGGGAATATGATCTTACCGTCAGGCAGGAGCCAAAACAGGCCCGTATGTGCGGTGTAGGAGGTAAGTCAACTGCCTTTATTCCTTCTCACACGAGCTAATCCTCGCTTAGCTGACCGACGTCCAATCGACCCACCTCCCATCATTCAACTTCGTGTTATCGACCCACAAACTCGTCAACCTCCTTCTCCAGCTCGTCTAGATGGTGATGACTCAGACCCAAGCTAGGCTCACAGCTTCCTTCAAAACCCTTATTACTTCATGTTTGCAAGCCTGGCAAAACCTGACGACGACACTGAACTACACTGGCTAAAGGTCAGTATGTCACGGTTACCCCATAATCTCTCTCTGATTGCCAGCTGTCAGGATGGGAAAACACGGTGTACGACAGGTTCAGTTGTCTCGTCCCTCTACCACCTCAAAGATACCGAAAATCGCAACGAGGATGCTGGCTTTTTCGTTTTTCCCGACCTAAGCGTTAGAACCGAGGGTTCTTATCGTTTGAAGCTCAGCCTCTTCGAAGTCGTCAGGTGAGTTCGCTGACTAACCACCTATCCACGTCCTTAACTTCTCCTCAGCAACACCGTTCGCCACTGTAAATCAATATACTCTGCACCATTTTATGTTTACACTGCAAAGAAATTCCCCGGTATGGAAGGTGAGCGTAAGGTTTAATTATGGAAATTAATTCCTCAACGCCTCGTTCTTGGTTGATCGTTCATTGCATAACTGACCTGCATTCATCAGAGTCTACACCTCTTTCATGTTCGCTAGCCGACCAAGGCATCAAGATCCGGATCCGCAAAGACATTCGTGTTCGCAAGCGTCCTATCGCTGCACTCGCTGCTCCGATCGATACCGAGAACAACAATAATGAAGAAGATGAAAACGATACCCCGGTTTCTGCAGTCGCTTCTACCGGTCATTCCAAACGTCCTCGGCACGGCACAGTGTCGTCCAATGGCGCACCAGACTTGCAGACTCCTACCGGGTCACTAGTAGGACTACCCGCATGGCCATCATCAACGAGCTTAGATCCTATGCTAGGTGCTCCAAGTGCACCGGGTGGTGTCGAACTTCCTGCACCGACTCACCCTCCATCTGCTCCTCCAGGTGTGGCCATTCCACCACCTCGCGGCGCCAGCTATGAAAGCTCGCGTCTGGGAGGCTCCATACCCCCGCCACCTGGGGCGCAACTGATAGCCCCGCCTGCAGTAGCCGCGTTTGAGAATTCCCGCAGTGCACCACCATCCATTCCGGCTGCATCCTCCGCCGTCTCTCAACGTCAATCTATGCACCCTCCTGCGCAGACCGCACCCTTTTCATCAGCTGCCCCCGTGTTCAACTCACAAGGCAGGATAACATACGAGGCTACCCGCACTTCCACATTTGATTCTCCACGGTCTGCTTACGAAGGCGGTCCCAATCAACGACCGCCGTTCGAGACTTCAAGAGGAGCATATGAACAACCAGATCAGCGGGGATACGAAAGCTCACGAACAGCGTATGATCCTCCGTCGCAGCGAACTGCTTATCCATCCAGTTATGACGGTCAGAACGCGACATCCAACACTTTCCAGGAATCATATCCCTCTGCTGGACAATACAACAGTCAGCCAACTACCTCCAACCAATACCAGCATCCGTCTTCCTCATCTCACCCACAATACCCTTCATCATCACGGCCTCAGTCGCAATATGGAGCACCTCCGTCCAACACATACCCCACAACCGCACCATACTCGCAATCACAGTCTAGGTATGAATACACACCCCAGCAGCCGCAGCAATATGCGAGCCCAAACGGTGATTCGTATTATGAGCCATCTCCAGCTGCCTCGTCTGGACCCTCTCACAACCATGGACAACCATCCTACTATCCCTCCAGTCAATCCTCCGCTCATCCTCCATCATGGAACACGCCTACCCCTCCCGCCAATCCACAACCCTACTCAGCATCCGCACCATCTCATACCCAATCATACGAGTTCAACCATCAACAGCCGTACCCAAACTCTAGCACAAGCGACTACTACCAATCATCCAATTCGACTCACTCTCAGGCTCAACCCCCTCGCGTTACCTCTCCAGCCCCCTCTCGATACGTAAACCAGTCGTACACCAGCTCCTCCAACGAACAAGGCTATCCACGGCACCAACAGTCCACATACGCCTCTACATCCGCTGGAGGGTACAACCTCCCCCCACCACCGCCCTCCCAGCACCCAACCGCAGGCTCTCACCACGAATGGCCCGTCGCCTCCCCCGCATCCACGTGGAACAATTCTAATTCCATATCCTCAGCTAGCGAGCACGGGCTCATCCAACTCGCACCGCTCCGCCAACACCCATCGTCTTCAGCACGCCAACACGCGTCTTCTTCCTCGTCGTCCTCATCTGATGCGTCGTCGCCAGTGGCTGGGAATACGAACACACCAGGTGGAGGGGGAGGGTCATACCCGCTGATCCAGCTGTCGCGTGCGCCGTTCGAGCATGATGCGCGAGTGGGACTGCAGGGCAAAAAAAATGTGTTGAGTATTGGAAGTATCATTTCAGATGGTGCCTAGCGTTTGGATGCTTCGGATTCTGAGCGCGACGAATGTTTTTGTACATCTTGTAGTTGGCTAGTGATACTATATGCTTCCTTCCTTCGTTTGTTCATGCCTTGTTGTTGCTGTTAACTGCGGTCGCGATTGTTTTTCTTCCTTTCAGTTTTCTGTCCGACTATACATTTGAATCTCGATGTATCAATAATATTCGTTCCCGCCTCGCCGACGCTGCAAACTTTTGTCCGATATTATCTGGGATGAAGCGTCTATGTCACAAATGGTCCAATCCCTAATCAATTAATTACGTCATGACAGAGCCACAGGGGTTGTTTCCAGAAAACCTTTGGGGAACTACATTGAAACGAGTCCTATATATTTAGATGAGGCTCACATACCAGCGGTCCCGCGGTGTCTCCACGGAGTAGGCATGTACGAATGAAGATAGTCATTCTTAGTACTTGGCATCACGTCAGACCCAGACTACAGGTGAGCGAGGACTTCAACTCATACAATTACAACGCCCTCGAATCCACGGGACTGACAAGTGTCATCTTGACCCGCCCTCTCTGAGTATTCTTATCTTTCTCAACCTCAATCCTCACCGTCACCTTGTCGAAAACAGATATCGTCACATCCGGTCGCCCACTATCAGATGAAGGGACGCTGATGGTGTAGTTCTCCGCGTCAAACTGAGTGTCCCGCTTGAACATCACCAGACCCTCGAGTCCAAGCCTAAGGAATAGTAAGTCAATCTCAGACGCCTGACCATGAATGGAACTTACTTGGACACGAACACCCCAAGACCATTCCGGAATGTCCTAATGACAAAGGCATCCTCGGTCACCTCTTTTTCCCTCTCGTTTCGACCTTTTAGGGCGAGTCCAACGTAGAATTCGACACTGGCACGACCCGCCATCTGTGCCATCCGGTGGCGTCTGTTAACAACTTCCATGATGCGCTCAACGTGCATTTTGGAGTGAAGAGATGGATGCAGTGGTGTATAGCCAATAGCGGCAGCGAGCTGGCGGTGCACCAGGATATCTGAGAAATGCAAACGTAAATACAAGGAAAGTGGAGTGTCATACGGGCCACATACCTGCATAGCGACGAATAGGACTGGTAAAATGTGTATAAATCGGGCTTGCAAGACCGTAATGCCCGAACGTATCTCGAGAGACGCTGCCGGAGCTGAAATATTCCGCAGACAACATACATCTCGTCGCCATGATGCGCACTAATGTGTTGAAAGAAGGTTCTTTTGGATCCTGTGGCAGTGAACGATCGACAGAGTCGTACAAACGAATGAGAGCAACGTACTAAGCATTTGTCAAGGGAATCTGCTAATGCACCCGAGCTGGAAACGTCGAGTTTGAGTCCCTTTCGCTTTTGCAAGATGTCTTGCAATTTCTCGAAGTTTGTAGGTGGTGGTGGCAGATGTCGTCTGTGAAAGGTTGAGAAAGTGCATGCAGCAGACAAGAGAAGCATACCTCAGTACCGATGTTTGCGGGAAAGATTCTTGAGTCTTTTTCGCTACGCTAGTGTTGGCTAGCAACATGAATTCTTCAACCAGGGAGTTCGTCTCATGTAACGCTTTTTGTTCCACATCTACCGGATCGGATGACTCAGAACTATCAAGGTGAATTTTGACCTCAGGCGATGCGAGATTGAGCGCGCCAGCCGCCATCCGCTTGGCTTTCAGTTTCTGCGCAAGCGAATTCAGTAGTCGGATGCTTTGCGTGAGGTTGTCATTTAGTTTTCTACAGTCAAATCCAAATTGTCAGCTATATAGGAAAATAGGTCAAGAGATATCTCCCTTACGGGTCATCTTTTCGGAGTTGCGCCTCTCCATACTCGAATGCAGCTTTGGATGCGATAACAGATTTTGTGAAACGGACGTCTACTATTTCAGCATCCACGGTCATTTCCTATAACAAGTTCAGTCAAATACCGCAGTAAGCACGTCATAAGAATTTGTCTAACCCAGATGACTGAGAATGCCAATCGTTCAACATGTGGTCTGAGGGAGCACAGGTTCGTGCCAAGAAGTGCGGGTAACATGTCGATGCGCTTGTCAACAAGGTAGACCGTAGATCCACGTGCAGCAGCCTCACTATCCATCGCAGTCTCCGGGTGGACAAAGTGAGACACATCCGCAATATCTGTTGACCATCATGGGAGCAAACTTAAGGAACAGAAAACGTAAAACTTACGAACGCCAGCTTCGATGTTACCATTCGTCAAACGACGCGCATGCAAGGCATCATCGATATCCTGACACCCTGATTCAAGAAGTCAGTATACCTGTTTTACGCAGTTGTCCAACAAGCATTACCTGGAGGATCTATACTGCAAATAATGAGATCTCTCAAGTCCGCACGATCTCTCCATTCCGGAATCGCTGCACTCTTAGGCGGGACAACCCATTGCTCGCCTTCTGACGGCAAACAGTCGAGAATAGCCTTTCCGAAGGGCCTATATGGCACCTCAAACTCCAACAAGAGACTCTCTTGCTCGGCCTCTTTGCTTTCTGCCTTTCCAAGCGTACGAACAAAATGACCCTCCGGATAACGAGAAGTAATTTCCCACCGGTCGATTGTTACCAATATCTTATTTCCAATGAGTGACGGTGCTTGGCGCGTACGTAGCCGGATGCGAGGGAGAAGTCTCGAGACTGGAGTAGCAAACACTGTTTGGAGCCCGAGTGATGTGGCATTACTTGAGGTGAGACTTGTAGAGTCGACGTGACAAACATATCTGTGTCAAAAGCACGTATAAACCCGCTAAATATAAAAGTAGGATGAAAACATACGCTCTCCAGTTGCGCTTAATGATGCCGATCACTCGACCGGTCGGTTGCTTCTCTGTAGGAGCCTTTTTCGCATGTTCAGCGCGAAGAGCCTTGGATTCATGCTCGTGCACCATGAGGTCGTCGCCCTCTTCCTCTGAGTCCTCTGCATCATCGTTTTTGAGTGTCGCTGAGAAGAAAATTAGCATGTAGTTGGTCAGTCTAACTAAGCTGGCTTGCCTTCCTGGTCAATGACCTCGTCAGCCGGTGCTTTCCATTCTCTTTCGTCGAATACTTCGACCACCACGACATCTCCCTGAACTGCTCGGTTCATATTCTCCCTGCCCACTAGAAGGACAGGTTTCGTAAAGGCAGGGACAGGAACGGTACCCTGAAAGAAATCAGCCTGGCATGAGCAAAGGAATTCGTCGCAAACCTCGAGGTAGTTATATTGATTTGCATTGAAGTGACCTTGATGGAGTTGACCGGCTTTGACTCCCGCCAGGAGGGTAGACATAGGAAGATACTGCGAAGCGCACGGTATAAATGTCAAGAAATTGCAAAGTCATATTCACCGCACGTCAGCATAGAGCGCAGTACGCCCTGCAACAGCTCTGGTGGGTTCCACTTCGTCTGAGCCAGTCGCCGAAAGTAAATCGAGAAGTTGATCCGAGTTTTTCATGCCGTCCACATAATTGCGCACTTCAGGGCATCTTTGAGAAAGCGAGGCAAAGTATATAAGACAATACATACCTGAAATGCATGGGATTCTCTCCTTGTCTGCTTTTTGGCGATTTGCAAAGTCATCTGTAATCAATACAACCTTGGGCAGCGCTAACTTTGGTTGACCTCGGATCGGAGGGTGTGCCAGTGTTAGATGCGCGTTGTACCACTCTGCAGCTTTCCTGATACCTATGTAGTTTTATTGGTATACCCAAAGATACAAATCTGAGTATCACCGACCTCGGTCATTCCGGTCGTTCGGCGTCTCGGCGTCTTCTCGCACGATGGCAGTCTCTCTACGACACATATATTAGTAATGAGGGAAATTGGTAACACTCCACGAGAACGCCAAGATTTAAGTACAGTGTGGAACACGACTTCAAGATCAAAGGCTCGGTTCGGAACAGGTGGTGGTGAAGTAACATATTGTTAACCGCGACAGAGCGAAACCCGACGACGATATGGATGCATTTGTGATGATGACTCACGACCTGAACTCGTTGTAAAACACCCATACTTTCCGCTCGTCAGTTGTTGTGAGGGCCTTGAGGCGACTATACAAGGGTAATGACCGATGACGAACTTCCTCCATGACGGTTTGTAGGATGATGATTGGGGGTGTGAAGTAATTGGATTCGATCAAGTCCATCTATAAGGTATCAGCGCCGTATACGACCTCGTACTCGTATGCATACCTGTGCAAGAAATACATTAGTATCGGGTAGGATATAGTGCCCAGTGGGGAAATCTTTGTGGGTGGTGTCCCCAGAACGCGAAAGGACAGTCTGTGCTGTGGTGTTGCATGCCCTACAGCCGTCAACACCACAAGAAATATCGTCTCGAAGGTACCGTTCGCGTAGAACTAAGGAGAGATAGCCTTGAACAAGTGAAGCATCATGATGAGATGGACCTATGAGGCACCTTTGATAACTTTTCCTCGCGCAGTCTTTTTGAAGAACATCCGCTGAGTTATGACAGCTTCCTCCCTCGGTCGCTTGAGAATCGTAATCTCAGGCATGTTAGATGCTTCGGGACTTCAGAAGGAATAGGATTTAGATTCTGCATTACAAGCGCTGATCACAAATATTTCATACGACATCACGTGATAAATATTCATCTTCGTGCCTACTACAATTATGGTGCCTGGTCTCGAACGCTAGACTAGCTACTGCCTGGCATCTCAGCATGGAGAGTAGCAATCTCTTGCTAAATTCCTGGAGGCAGCACCGCACTGATTTTAGATCTTCAAAGCCACCAGAAAGCCGATTAGCGTGTCACCATAGATCCATGGCTCTCCGCAGTGCGCACACCGCCAAACTTCCAAAACTCACAGACTAGGAGCGTGAGGCTAGTGCAATAATCTCCGGCCTAGGAAAATCTGCGTAGCATGACAGTGTAAATCGGAAGGCAGCACTCGTATGGCTAAGCGTCGTCGCGTGTGTGTTCAAGGGTTGTCAGTTCTTCCTGGAGCCATTGGATGATCTTCACCTGAATTCCTCGAGTTCCCAACGCAGGCGAAGCATTAATCACTCTGCTTATGGGCACGTCTACCCTCCATCCCTCGATAGAAGGAATCGAATCCGTGCGATGCTCCTAGCCAGTGTCACTATACATCGTGTATACTCGGACTCTTCCCAGTGTTTACAGGGTGAGTTCGGGTCTCCTGGGTGATCGTGACCTGGATTGGTCGACTGAAAGCGGGCCCCGCAGATGCGTAATATGCACTTTCTCTGTGCATCAGGCCAAGGCTAACACTGGCGATGAGGAAAAGAGGAGTCAAGGTCTAGAAGAATGTGAGACTAAAAAGAAGAAGCAGCGAAAAGTGCCCACAGAAATCTGGGTAGCAACATTAATTGCTACGCCAAAAGCTGGGCTGCCGGACTGGTACAGTGCGCACAATACCACGATGCTACTGGTATAGATTGCACCAGACTCGATGACAGTATATATGGCAGCCTTATAGGAATGGTGAACGGTTAAAGCAGATACATCCCGCCCCACCCGCCAAAGACGATATGCTATTCCGGACGTTACACTGATAGTAAGAACAAGATCCAATGCGCAACTAGCTTGCCCCAAAGCTAGGGCAGCATTGGTGTAGGTGCGATTGGTTGTCACCATGATCCAGTTCGCAATACCAGTTGCTAATAGGGGAGACGGTTAATGTGAGTACTTGGTCTGATAGCTAACAAGCCCACCGATCCATCCAACTCCCAAAATTAGCTAGCGGTATCGCAGCTCGTAAAAAGCGCAACGAGTAAAGAAATCAGATCTCTTACCATAATAACACCAAGGTTCCACTTATGGTCCCAAACCACATAAAGCCTCCAGATCTGTTGTTGCGGGTGTTAGGTTCGACACTTCCACAAGCCAGCAGTTACTCGCCAGCAGTAAATTTAGAGCGAGCGACTGAAAAAAAATCAAAATGAGAGCAATTCGCGACAACAATATGATATTTACGTTTAGAAGAAACAATCCCCCCATCGTCTTCGTCAAGGCCGTGTTACTGAGCAAGTATATGATACTTCCGTCGGGGATAGATATTATAGCAGGATTTGTGAAGGCCTGTAGAGAGTAAAAAAGGGAAATGATGTTGTGTGCTGTGGCGATTGAAATATGGAAGATGCACGAAAGTGCATTGATCCTGATCCAAAAGTGAATGCCGGCGAATGATTTAACAAGTAATCATACGAACCAATACAACGGTTTGTGCCGACTAAATAGGGCATACATGCATACGCCAAAAAGCACGCAGCTGTTGATGAAATTAAGCATAATGGCCTTTCCTTTTCTCCAACCCCGAACTCACTTGACTCCTGTCAGGCGTAGTATTATCAGCACTAAATCTCTACGCTGCCCAGCATGAAAGGATGCATACCATAGAGTACAGACTCTAACCAAGCTGCGACTATGAACATGCGATTGACGGATGGAAGTGCCATTTTCGCCCAAGGTGAACAGAACAGAGCTCAATTGAAGCTTATAAAGTAATTCTTGGGATCGAAATATAGGAGGTTACAGGGTCGCGGTCTTCAGATTCAAATCTCCGCTAGCCTTACGACAAACAATATTTATGGTTTTCCAAGAAGCGATCAAAGCATCATTTGCAAGTTACAACTATCATACAACACTTGCTCCATCAACGTAACACTTATAATTATGCACCGTGCTTTGTCTGTCTCGGAAATCCTCGTGGAGATATTCATCAATTTGGATGAATTCCCGAGCTCTCCAGGAATAGGCTGGACTCGTTCACTGATACAAAAATCCCTTGCATCGCTCGCCCGGACATGCACAACCTTCCACGAGCTTGCGATGGATTTGCTTTGGGCTAACATGCCTGGTTTAAGACCACTGTTCGGCTGTGTGACGAGGCTACATCCAGTGGTATATGACCCTAATACCAAGGTCAGTACGGAGTATTGAAGCAAGCTCATCGTTCTGTATTCGTTTTGTTCGTTGTTCGTTCGTTCGTTCGCTGATCGAACATCTAAATACAGTACTCCTGGTCCCAACGTGTTGAGCCATTAGCCGAGCACGAGTTCCATGAATTTTTGCGTCATTCCGCCCGCGTGCGCAGGATGACCATACCATCCAACACTTATTTCCACCTGCTTACCGCCCTACCCATCGAGCCATGCGTGTTCCCGGGAATGCTGTCGTTATTTTGGATGGCTCAACGCACGAATGCAGGAGACTTCCGCTTTTTCCTATCCCCAACGCTGCGCCGTTGTGATGTATTGGGACCCCATCCAGATCTGAGATATATCGGGACACACTGTACTGCTCTGGAGGAGTTTAACGTCCAGGGGGATGGTGACATAGCGCTGCTATCTGAAACCGTTCGTTCATGCACGAGGCTCAGACGTTTGCAATGTTCGCTGCCGCTCGACTCAGCAGCATGGATGTACCTCTCCACCATCCCCACCCTTCTCGAGGTGAAGATTCCCGCATCGCGCATGATTCGTTACCCCTTGGATAATCTAAATTTTGCAACTTTCCTCAACCTCACGACTCTTGCCTTCCGTGGGTACGGAATAGAAGTGGCAACCGTTGTCACAATCATACAGCATTTCAAATTCCCCTCGCTAAAGGAGTTCGAGATGCATGTCCGTGTTTTACATTGGGCAGAGGCTGAGCAGCTTTTTCGTGCACTGTCACAGTGCAATGCGTCCCAGACCCTGGAACACATCGACATTTCTTCCCTCAATAGAATCCAGGAGCACTCAAGCGACTCGCTGACGGCGGTTAGACAGTTTCTTTGCTTTAAGCAACTGCAAACGCTGAGATTATCTGCCCATCGCTCCATCTTCCTCGACAACGACCTTCTTTTTGAGGCCATGACAAGTTGGCCGCACATTCGCTCCTTATCGTTAGTGGACATCTGTCCACTTACCGTTACATTCCGTGGGTTGTTCACAGCGCTTCGTCTATGTCCGCACTTGCAATTTCTGCAAGTATCGGTCGACGCTCGGAATATCGACATCGAGCCTGAAGCCGAGTCATTTCAACATACCTCCCTGAAAAATTTGATTGTAGGCTCGTCTGAGCTCGAGGGCGTGAATGTTGAAGCTGTTGCTCGCATCATTTTCTTCATGCTTCCTGCCGTCGACCGAGTTATATGTGCAGACGGTAGCGTCCCACGAGTGTGGAAGGATGTCAACAGGCATCTCGAACTGCTTAGAAACAAAGCGTCGTCGGTGCCTGGCCGCTATATCACAGGAGCAGCATCAGAAGTGAGTTAGGTTACGCTCAGGCTCATGTTCAGGAATTGTTAGCGTCAGATATTTTCATGGTTAGTGAAGAACTCTGAACTCGGAATGAATAAAGCAGAATGTTATCTGGACTGATCGATCTGATGTACTCATATCTTTGATTTTCGAGGGGCATGGAATGAAATATATCAACATTTGTACTTCATGTCAATAGGCTATGTTCGACGTCTGTATGATCTAATCAAGTGGTTCAACTGAGCCATCATAAGCCAGTACTCAACCTAGCGCTATAGAACCAAGTCTTGACATGTTCTCGCATGCGGATCGACACCTGGCGTGCATTGCAAGACTTGCAGGAAGTGATCATGTCGATCCTTGATCGGGTGCGAAGCATAGTGTCCCAGGGTATTGCGAGCTATCATGTCGATTCACCGTCGCGCTCGTGCCATGCTGATGGAAGAGCTATCGCACCGCCTGGAAGCCACGCAAGGGGGAACGTTGATCGAGACTGCATTCATAAAGGGACGATCAAAGCTACTCTGCCTTGCGAGTTGAACACAGAAGCAGAAAGTCAAAAGGTGCAATCAGTGATACTCCCGGTCCTGGATACATTATTATTCTGGTTATTCCCCCGCTGTCCCATCCGCGCATCATGCTCAAACCGCGCGCACGACAGCCGGATCAGCGGGCAAGGCCTTCCCTCATTGAAGAAGTAAGCCCGACATATTTGCATTCCTAGGCACGGGCGACAAAGACGTGTGTCATTGGGCTGATGACAACGGATATTGGTGGAGCGGCGCGAGCTAGATGAGTCTCTATTCGCTAGCTGTGGATATGTGGTTGGTTGGGGTTGTGCCACGCGGATGCAGACGTAGGCGCGGGTCACGGCTCGTCACCGGAGCCCCGGTTGTGTGTTTGAGGGTGGAGGGTGGAGGGTGGAGGTGGAGAGGAGACACGAAGAGATTGGGGCTATTAGGACTGGGCGTGGGTAGAACATTTTGAATGGTAGGGGTCAAATGTTAAATTCGTAAGACACTTGGATATCGAGAGCGGTTGCTTTGGTTGAGGAGTACAGACCATCTCGCGGTAAAACCCTAGATGATTAATAATTATTGCGATCATTAGCATCGGTTAATACGTTCGTTGTACCGAATCCCGATGGCTCCTTCATTACCAACATTCCCTGGACTGCTGCTCACACAGTATCACACCCAAATATCTGGGCGACGATTATGTAGATCACATGGTCTCTTCGGCGCAACATAGCGGCGGGGTTCTCGCCTCTGCACCACTCGCGACATTTGCTACGGATGATCATACCATCTGTTGTGGGTTCATCGAGTGTAATTTGTCTTCTTTCATTGTTTCCCGGCTCAACGCCATGCTTATGTATCAAACGGCTCGTTCCACCCAGCTCAAGCTTTGACTCTCGCACTGTACGACTGCCATCTCCTACCCGACTTCCCGGACACACGGGCGTCTAGTTCATTCTCTACCCTCGTACAACTGTATGCCGATCGTTGCAACTTGACACCGCGCAGGTGCGCCATCGTCGTTTTCGCGATACGCCGCCTTGGTGTCATTTTGGTTGTGATACGTAGAGCACGCACCACATCTTTGCTCTCTGCCCAGCATTCTTTACTGTCCGTCGTGCGCATAGCGTGCAACTCCGTGACGAGATCTCCTCGCTCCTCGAGGGCAAAACTACAGATCATATCAGGGAGGTTTTCGATAGGGCCGCACGGCGCTTGTTTTATGACGACGCGGGGCTGTGGTCACAATATCGAACGTGTTACTATATGGGTGTAGTGTAAATTCATTCATATTCGGCACCGCTTGAAGCTTTCCTCGTTTCATCGATGCGAAAAGCATCACTTTTCGCATCCGAAACATGCGGATGTCGCATCCTTTTGATTTCATTTTACGTACTACTCTTCAAGTTATACCTCACTTTTCTCATATCCGAGTCTTTTGACAGTCACATTGTGCATGCCATGAGGACAAACTTCTTCCCAAACAACGTCGTCGTCGCCTACCCCTGTCCCCAATGTTCCCTTTCTTCCTCTCACAAATCAAGCTACTATTCTTCCCAACGTTTCAGAAACCTATCATCTCGTGTCGAGTCTCGCTCTTAACGTCTCGCTGTCTTATTTATATCTCGATCTATCATGAACTTATGGTCAGCCTTGCATTTACCTCCCTCAATTAAGTGCCCTATGTAACATAGACAGAAGTAACAATGAGTGTATGAATAAGAATGTATGTATGTGTGAGAAAAAGACGTATACAACTGCCATGGCGCAATGGCACCTAAAATGATGCGGACTCCGTCGACACTGGCGAATGCGGTTGACCGGGTATCACAAACATCTTCTTGTCACCATTCTCCTCCAGCTGCACCTTCACGCTCTCGTTGTTCATAATCCCTCCCTTGCCAAAATCTTTGAGTGCGAGACTCCCGGCAGCGCATGCCATAATGAGATGAAGAGTGTTTGACACGTCAAAGTGGGCCCTGTGGTGACCGCCATATCCATGATGCTCTTTCCAAGCTTCCAGAATACTGTACGACGCGCAGAATAAAGTGAGGATGGTGACAATGGTAAGTGGAAGTGTAGCGAGCAGATATGTCGGCGACTTCTTGGCCCAGCGAATCCAGCCTATCGTCGATACGAACATGGTCCCAGTGACTTGGGAAGAGAGGTTGTTCGGGATCTCATTATTGGGGAAGCTACCTGTGGCCATAAATCCGGAGCGAAGGAACTGTGAAATGATGCTATGTCAGTTTGGGCCATGTTGAATGGACCAGCAACCTCACCGTGGCAGAAAATTCAACAACACCGCGCCAGTAATCTTCCTAAGAAAGTCATCAGAGGTGGATCAGAATTGTATGACATGAAACTGACCAGCTCAAAGTAAACCTGCGTGTCGTTGAGATTGTTGTCGATGGATTCGTTAGTGGTCGAGGAATAGATGGAGTATAATGTATCCCCAATCGTGCTGCTCGTAAGTCCCTGTGAATTGACAGACTGAAACTTGGCAACCGAAGCGATAAATGAGAGTAGTGCGGCATTCTCTGGCTGGAAAGGAGTTGATGATATGACCTCGGCAGAAACTTCTTGATCAGAATAATCGGCGCGGACAATGGTGAACAGGGGAACCACTTCGCACACGCTTGCTTTAAGAAACCCATACTTGTAAAATCCTTGCATAAGAATGGCTACAGGAACAGATTCAGTCAATGACTCTAAGCACACAAACTTCAAAGGCTTACCGAAGCTTGTATAAGTTTGGTTCATATTCGTTGGTCCTGGGCACACAACAGATGGAAGAAAGCCACTCCCTGATGAGCTTGTATTTCCACTTGCATCCACCATCGTCACATATTCGTACGATATCAACGTATCTAGAAGCTGTCATTGAAATTGAGGAACGAAATCCAAGATCCAAACTTACTGGTACCACAGTTTGCACCGATATTCCACAAGCGGAGACCAGTGATGGAGTTATTCGAACTTGAGGCAGCTGCGTTGGAATAGATGACGTAAGAGTTATTCGTGTCCCAAAGGTACTGCGTTTGGCTTGAGTTAATGGGCCGGCAGCTGACATTGGCTGTTAACCCTTGTTGCGACATGGAATAGTTCCTGCTGAAGCCTTGAGGAATAGGCACGCTGGGGTGTGATCTGGGTACGAGTCCTGTGTTGACCGTGACATTTCCACCAGCAAAACCAAGACGAGTACCATTGGCACCCGGAACACCATCCGAGCCGGAATAATCCTCGACGGTGGGCACAATCCCCTCTAGATACACAACACATCATCGTAAAACAGCTTTAAGTGACTTGAGAATCTGAACCTACGAGTTGATACATTATACTTTACGCCATTGAAATTGAATGTCCTGGGGATACCAAAGGTATACCCTGCAGCAGCAGCTCCACCGAGCATTGCACCGATGTCGAGAATTTCGAAAGCATTGTCCTGGACTTAGTTATCCCGTTTGTCAAGCCACTCGTCAGCTCGAGTAGATATACATACTGTCTGTGAGACCATTTGCTAGGAATTCTTCGCGGAGTAAGGCGGCAAACGCGCTTCCAGTTATGTCAAGTTCGGTTCCATTCAACTGTACTGGCCACATGAAGTAGTTCGGCGTCAAGAGAGTTGTCCACCTGTGACCCCATGAGGA
>MU178092.1:0-15252 GCA_016695465.1 Suillus americanus | reverse complement strand
ACTGATGATAACTGTGAAGCGCACAAAGTTGGTGGGAACGTGAAACATCGCAAGAGGGGTAGACGCAGAAATCATGCTATCGCTCGGATAGAAATATTATAAACTTGATGGACCACGAACCTCGCTGCATGCACGCCACTGATACAGTGCAGAACCCGTGACCCGAATTGATGCTGCGTGTGCCCGAAATGCATGCAATGAATATGATCAGCAATGCAGCTATTCCCTATAACATCCTGGCGAGTAGATCCAGGTACATCGTGTCGTTTAAATTTTTCGAGAATTCGAAAGTGAACTTGGCATCAAGGACATGCTGGAAATGTATGAGATCTAGTCTTTCCCTGTGACTCTGTTATGTAAAGGTTCGAATTCATAGATGTTAGCGACATGCGTATACAACGACTTGCCTGCCCAGTTTGCTTTTAGTAAGAAATTAGATTTCAGCGCTATACATATGTCTAAGGAGCTCACCGGAACACCGGGAGAAATATGCTTTACCTGTAACAAATCGCACCCTCAGGGTGCGGTGATTCTAGAACATCCTTCTAGCTTCAATGGGAAGGAGAGGGCAAGCGAGTTGAAAGGGGCTTCAATGTATTGGAGGGCATGTCCGAGTCATGCTCTGATGTTGATACTGGTACTTTCCCACACTAGTATGCATGAAGCTAAATTTGAGCTTACTACTAGGTGCCGGCCCTGCCGACATTCACCTTGCTCCGTGGCACGTGCACACGCTCTGTTGTGTTTTTCCACGATTATTTTATTGCAAACGTACTTCTTTGAGGTTCACTTCGACGCGATCCACAAGCAGGAACGAAGTTTTATTAATTACTGACTATGAGAAGTGAACGAGGGAGGTAAGGATTGGTGATGGGTTTTCGGGCGAAGGCGCGCAGCGCTTTCCGGCCCCGGGGAAAAGGACCTAGCCTAAGAGAGAGTTGAGCTGCGAGGGCGGGTGGGATCGCCTCGCTGTGACTCGATTAGCTGGAAGTTTCCTCAGGACCCAAATGGGTTGTTGTGTTCGTTTTCGAGAAAAGCGAGGCGTTGAATCGGACTTCAGGATTGATGAAAAGAGGGAGTGGAGGGTGGGAAAATGAAAGCGAGCAGAGTGAGCTGTGCAGCGACGAACAGTGATCGCGGCACGAAAGCAAGACGTTCGATGCCGCGTCTCTTGTTCGCTCGAAGACCTTAGTCTATTTTTCGCTCGTGCCTCATTACATAATAGAGTGCCAAACACAGTAAGAAGTTAGTTGAACCTGTGGTTAAGCCATCGTGGCTACCCTTCTCCACCTAAGCCCACATACCCTCCACCTACCTCTACGCCATCATCCGAAGCACAAGATGTTTGTGTGAGTCACTCTGCATCCACTGGTATCCTACACCGGGAAAGTGGGATGAGCTGATCCATGCAGCTTCACTAGGTCGAGAGCTGGGACCCCCCTCTCCAAAGTGGAGAACGATCCCTGACAACGGTTTCTGCAGGGTACCAGTAGAGCGCATATTTGGAATAAACATGCTCTCGAGAAGCAGAGAAACTGTGTGGGACTTCCCTGAGCCTTGAACCACACAGACCACAGCAGAGAAGGGTGCATTCTGGGGGCGCAAAGATGATATAATGCTGAACACACATTTCACATAAAGAAGTTGCATACTGTGTTGACATAGAGCTGAGGATTCACTGGCCTGTATTAAAAAGTATCAGTAGTCGGTCTACGAATGCAACACCATGGATTGCCTTACTGGATGGACAAAATACTGCATAAGACGCCGTACTGAGTGGCACCTTCACGATAACCTGCCGCAATGTATGCATCACAGGTTATGATTGGGGCCGTGCGAAGTTCATGATCGTTGCTTCTTCCTTGGATGTCACTGATGTTGTCATGAAGAAGCTCCAGCTCCTCCTTGACATAGGTCACATGTGAGTCGGCCAGAGTTTACACTAACAAGACGCCTACATGGGCAGGATCCCGAGGAGCGACAGAAGCTCCAGAGCACTGCCTGAGCCTAAGTGAAAATATTTCAATGATGCATGACTGTAAGTACACTCACTGCGCTGGGGTTTGTGACAATGTATCCATTTAGCTGAGAGAGCCGCTATCTGGGCACATTATAATGCCAAGGAGATAACCTCCCCCATGCTTGAGGAGTAGGTAGTTCCGTATTTTACAGATCAGGTGTGGCTTAGAGTAATCACCAATACCTTAGAGCTCGTAGTAGTCGACATAGCAGAGACACTTGTTCTGGCCCCGTGTGTAGCAGGAGGCTGAAGCGTATTGGGGGTTACTGGTGTCAATTTATCCAAATGATGTAGCGAGTTTATTGAAATGGAAAAGTCACGTGGATGAATACATAATCACATAAAAACTGACATTTGAACATGACCTTGTGGAGCAAGGTGACATTTATGTAAGCAGCTTGCAGTTGTAAGGCCATCACTTCATGCTCTACTCATTTTCGAAATTCTTCTGGAGATATGGCCAGTGCAGACTCTGTTCATTTTATTTTGTTCATTCGCTCACCAAGTACCTAAATGCAGTGCTTCCAACTCAGAGGCATCGAACCATTATCTGAGTATGAAGCCCATCAATTTCTGCATCACGCCCTTCATGTTCGCTCATTGAGAATAGTGTACGGTAATTATTTTCACCTTCTCTCAGTCCTCCCAAATGATGATATTCCCAAGATTGCTGTCATTATCAATGGATCAAGATCTGAATAGATACCTGCATCTCTTCCTGTCCCACACACTGTGTCGTAGTGTCCTACCCGTGACTCATTCAGATTTGATATCTGTTTTGGTCTACTGTGCTGCCTTGGAGGAATTGTCCATCAAGCCCTCTTTCAGAAACATAGCGGCAGATGGGCAGGTGCTGTTCGACAGTATTCGTTTGTGCAAAGGACTTGTGGCTCTGGTTTGCCCACCACTTGATTGGACGACATGGGAACACCTTTCCAACCTCCCTACACTTCGTATCCTCGAGATCTGGGACGACCTTTGTCCGTTGAGCTGGCATAATCTCAATATTGCACCTTTCCTCAATGTGACGAGATTGTACTGTATTTATATACAAGGACAGCCGCATATATCATTGCAGTCATGCAACACTTATAATTCTCTTAGCAAATCAATTCGAGATGGACGTCTCTCGTTTGCCTTGGGCAGAGGCTGAGCCGCTCTTTCATGCACTGTCATGGTACAAAGCTCTTTCACACATTGTCATCTCTGAATGCGGTGAGCGAGAAGTTCAGGACCTCTTAGGTAGCTCCTTGATGCCAATCAGACAATCCCTTAGTTCCATGCGGTTGCGAACCCTGCAGTTGAAATTTTCTTCTTGCTGCATAAATCATGACAACGACCTGCTTTTGGAAACCATGTCGTACTGGCCGCACATCCATATGCCAGAATTAATGGACCAACAGGTGATACCTACTGTTATATTCTATGGGTTGTTCACAGCACTCCGCAGATGTCCCCGCTTGCACACGTGGGACATACCATTGGACGTCGTCAATATCGATGTCTATCCTACAGCCGAGTCGTTCCTACACACCTCCCTACAACATTTGAACCTGACTTCCTCTGACATGTTGGATGTTGAAGCCTGCATTATTTTCTCGGTGTCGATTGAGTTTTCCTGCCTCATCTGATCATTGTATTATGCATGTCGGCTGTTTGGGTATGAAGGCGCAGTATTTCACGTACGTATCTAGAGTAACTATGTCTTTACCTGTTTGAAAGACCTAAAATGTGGAAAGCTGGACACGCACACTCCATGACACAATGCGACATGCACCAAATGAGGTGGTCACATGATTGGGACACCAGACACTTTGAACGCAAGAAAATTTCTGCAATGGCCTAAGCTTTAATAAGATTGCCAACAAGACTAGCAGCAAGCTGCAACACATCAATTGTCCATGAATTCAAAACAAAAAAACAATCAACATCATATCCACTCGTGATCAACGTCTAGGAAGATGGTACTATGCAACTCTTGTGCCCCTTCCAGTCCTCGTGTTGACAACCCTGCGAGCAATACCACACAATCTTGCACTGACTGCAAATCAACAATGATCTAGAACCACCACCTTCCTTTCCACAAGCAGTGCAGACATGACACACCGCTGCTGCCGGTGCAGACATTGGTGGAATCTTCATAGCAACGGCATCTTTTGAATTACTGACCCTTTCCATGTATGACAACGCAAACAGCGGACTGATCGCTGCCTTGTCACATGCGGTGCGAGTTGGTGAAGCATTGCATATTTCTTCACAAACACCTCTGTCCCCACCCCTGCGCTGCAAGAGCAAATAGGACTTCAGTCTTGCTCAAAGGTTAGAGGGATGGTGCCTTTGATGCGATACTTGCAGTTGGTCTTGTACTCCCAGGTACGGCACCGCTCCATTGCAGCTACGAGGAGGTGCATCCATGCCTTCCTCTCTTCAGCAGTGTTAAGTAGCGTACTCAAGGGTATCAGATCCGAAGGACTTTGGCCTCAGCTTGTGTGCTGTGCCCCTTTCCCGAGTATTGTCCCTTATTTCTGAATACTAGAGTATCGTGTTTATGGGCGGACGGGTATCGTACCGGATCCATTAAGGTCTACGGATATCGGATGTGTAGAGTAATGGCTAATCCGGACGAAGTCCGAACTAGAAACTAGCGGATAAGACTGTCCGAGGACAGAGGCGGATACGGATAGACTATAGGAATCAATCCTAAGTCTCAGAGTAGACAAGAGCGCGAACTCAAGTCTGGACGGATAATGGAAGGTGAACAGAATGAGTGCAAACTAAGATGATATTCGAACTAAGGTTTGACAGAGTTATACATGAGTTTATATACTGTAGGTATCTAACGGAATGATCAATCAGCAAGGTAAGGGCTATGTACGAAGCATGTGGAAAGTCTATTGGTAAGCAGGATTGATCACAAAGCATGAAACGGATATGAAGAATGAGTAACGGATCAGTAAGACAAACGGAAGATAGATAACCGGAGTACCGGTAGTACAAGAATTACCGAAAGGGGATAGACACTGTATTAAGGTTATATGAACAGGAGATGAAATAAGAATCAAAGTGGATCTGTGGACCGGACGATGGATATGGATGATGGATCTGGATCGGATCTGTGGACCGGATGTTCCGGATCCATTCCTAGATTATTGGTATATGACAGCTCCGTGCAATCTTGCAACTAATGACAGAGGGAGTGGAAGTGGATATGCATTCTTGATTGTCCAATCGTTGATATACCGGTAGTCTTGACAGGGTCTCAAATCACCGCTTTTCTTTCCTACAAAGAAGAATCCACTAGCTTGTGGGGACTTCGATTCAGAGATAAATCCTTTCTGTACGTTTTCGTCAATAAATGCTTTGACGGCATCACGTTCCACAACTGAGAGGGGATAGATTTTCGACGTTTTAGGGATGAATCCCGGCTGTGTTTCAATACGATGGTCAATACCAGGTCGTTCGGGCGGCAGCTGATTCAGGCCATCTTTCGCAAAGATATCAGTGAAGTCGTGGAGGTAGGATGGGACAAGTTCCTCGAAAGTTTTCTTCTTCTGTTCCAACCCTGCAGCTAACACAAACTGCTGGGCTTTATTACTGACTTTCGCATATTCCGTGGGCCATGGCAGGTTTTTGACCATTGCTTTCTGTTCTGCATGACTTGTTCCGTCAAAGGTGAGAGGACCATCCATGGAGACGTTTGTGATTATCCAAATTTCTGAGGCATCAGCGGGATATTCGACTAGGAATTCATTGTCATCAAGGTTATATTCAGCAATTTTGCGTACTGGTGGAGCAAAGTTTTCCTGAGTCCAAACGTCTTCTTTGGTATCGAAGGTTTTGTCATTGTCATCAGGGATTGGGAGAAGATCGGGGATATCACTGGGAATAGGACCGGACACTTCTTCATCAGGGATTTCTTCAATAGTTGCGCGTGGAACCGGGGTGGGCTCCTTTACAACTTTACTGGGTTCTTCTTTCTTCATCTTGGAATTCTTCCATACTTGCTTCTTCTTGAACAAGAGGGGAAGGTCATTCTTCTTTGGTGCTTTATCAATTTCTTCTTCAACTTGATCGCTCTTCGACGTTGGAGAGAGAGTAAGAGTCTCTGCAGCCCAATCGATAAGAGGATTCATGGCGCGTAGCCAGGGGATTCCTAAAAGGATCTGGTCCTGTCGTCCTAGTCAAGTGACATTAAATTTCCCAATCATAGTACGTCCGTCTATTTTGACGTTCAGGACGCAGTAGCGGCAAATTGCTCCACTTCTGGAATAGCTTCCATCGGCGGTGGTAACCCAAAATGGTTTGGTAAGGGCGTGGGTTCGGATGTGATGTTGTTTCACAAATTCTTTGGAAATAAAAGTTCCGGCTGCTCTGGAGTCGACGACTGCGGTAGTTTCAACAATTTTCAGACGTGTTTTCGAGATGAGGGAAATGGGAACATGAAGTTCCTTACGTTCACCAACTGCTCGTACAAGTCTTATTGCTACATTGGGAGATACTGACATTGATCCAGTTCTCCACATCAAAAATCCTCTGCAAGACGTCGGAGTTCTGCTTCTTCTCCTTCTTCGTCACTATCTTCGATTGCTTTGCGCTGGACCGGCGTCTTTCCTTTCTTCTGAGGACAGGCTCTAGCCATGTGTCCTTTCTTGGAGCATATGAAGCAGAGTCCTTTTTGCAGGTGCTCTGTGTGTTCTCCTTTGGTGAGTCGATCGACCTCCATGGCATTGGGGTCGTGACGATCAACAGATGGTTTCGGTATGTATCGCTGAGTATGTGGCTTTACGGTCATTTGGTTACGAAATGCAACACCTCTTTGATAGTTTCCGTCAAGTCTGATAGTGGTGGCAACATACTTGTCGAAATCTGTAGGGATGGTTTCCATCTGAAATATGGCTTTGGAAAGTCCTTGCTTAAGTCCTTCTGTGAAGAACGAAATCAAAACGGGGCTCTCTTTGACGCTTGCTTGTGCGGCTAGAGTTTTGAAACTGGTGATATAGGAGGTGAGATCTCCTGTCTGCCGCAAGAGTCTATGATTGTTCAGGGCTACAGATGAGGCGTCTGCAGGAGCGAATGATTCCTTGAACTTTTCTTTGAATTTGGCAAAGGTTCCATAGGATTTGCTGGAAGAGTTCTCGACTTCGATATAGAACGTCAATGCCCATCCACTAGCGCTTCCTTCTGTCATATAGGCAAGTGCTGTGATTACTTTCTTTTCATCGGTGTTGTACACCACGGAGTTGATGGTAAAGTATGCTTTCACCGAGTGTATCCATCTGAGAGCCTGACTAGGGCTTCCGTCATAGTTCATTGGTGCTCCAGCTTTAAGCTCGGATGTGATTGCGGGGGTCGACATTCTGAAACTTGGGTTTGCAGTAATGGTTCTAGGGGGTAGTTCTTCTGGGAATTCGTCAGACGATGTTGTCATTTGATGATCGGTTTCTGTGGTTACAGGGGACGGTTCTTGTCTCTCGCTGTATTCTGTATCCGGACCTTCGGCCTCGTGATAATCTTCTTCTTCTTCTTCTAGTGGAGCATTAGGATCACTTTCCCACCAATGCTTTCTAACCCAAGGGGTCATCGTGCTTTCTTAGCAAATGGGGCCTCCTGTGATGGGGAGGTTCGATGAAGGACTTTAATGTTTTGTTATGAACTAGGATAGTTCTAGATGGTAGCGGCTCGATAAGAGCTTCAGCTAAAGTCCAATGATGCATTAACCATTACTAAGAGAGGGACTCTCAGATAAGGTCAAGGCTTCGATGATCAATGGTTCTAAGACAGGTCAAGGAGAGTGTCCTCGACTTGAATATCGGTTCAGACAACTTAAGATTGGAGGTCTTGAGCAAAGGAAGTTCCAGGTAAAATCTAGTAAGATTAAAGTAAAGAACTACTACATACAAGACAAGTATATATAGGGAATCACAAGATGTTTAGGGCAGGTGTGGGAATAGGACACGTAAGCGATGAGTCAGAGATAAGAGATAGCAAGAATAAGCGATGAGTCAAAGATAAGAGATAGCAAGAATAGGTCACCTAGTGATGGCACAGCGATCGTGGTGTAGTAAAAGAATATACGGGTTGAGTCAGAGATAAGTCTAGCGGCGGCGGTGAGGCGGCTTGTGACATAATACAAGGTTAAGTAAGAAAATGAATAGGGGCGTACATTGACTGTAACAATACTCTAGTATTCAGAAATAAGGGACAATACTCAGGAAAGGGGCACAGCGCACGAGCTGAGGCCAAAGTCCTTTGGATCCGATACCCCTTGAGTACGCTACTTAACAGGAAGTGGGAAAGGAAATTGCAAAGATTTGTCTCCAAGAACAATGGCAATTGAATGCATGGAAATTTGGTTCACAGTGGGAGTAGCACCGCTGGCCAGGGAAGCTTTCATCTCCGGTCCAACAATATCCACCCAAGTGGTGAATAACAGAGATTTCTTACATTCTTTATCTGACGTTATGAATGTGGCATCAGGCTTATTAATGGGACGGTCGCTGATCTGAATACTCTTCTCCTCAGGACTCTCTGGGACAGCATTAGGACACTGTTGCAGGATATGCACGAGTTTCTCATCTTCCATGTCTGCACGGAATAAGTCAAGGTCAAGCCCTAGCTCCATGGCAAGTGTGCAAGTCACTAGGGTGGGTAGAATAGACAAAACTACCAATAGCCGATGCTCGTTTGAAAGCACAACAGATGGCACCCAGAACCACACAACGAGAGGGGCAGTTCCATACCGCCGAGTCGCATCCTCCTCAATAGCTACAGTTTTTCCTTCACCCTTACTGCTAATCTTGATGGTTCTGAAAACTGTATTGATCCATGAAAATGTATTCGAGGTTATTACTCCCCTGATGTCACAATGCAACATGGGTGTTCTAGCCGCATCAAGAGCTGGCAAGAGCAGTTGGAGGCAAGCACGAGGAATGACAAGGACGACACAGATGGTTTGGGGGGGCATCTTCCAATCATGGAAGACAATGGGCCTTTGACACAATGCACCTCCCGCACCTTTTGTAGAGACAGCCAATCCACAGTGAAAATGCCAAGAAGGTGCAGCTGGCAGCAGAGATCTTGGAAATGGTTCGTCCCGGTAATAAGGGGTCCTATCACCCAGTATCTTGTCATGAAGCATGTTCATGGTTGGCACCCATTCTGTGATCACCCTCCTCTTGACGACACCCAAAATCCCCACAAACGAATGACAATGTTAATGTACAATCCCAGACAGTTTGATTGACTCTGACGACTGCTGAACCATGGCCAACTTTTGTACCATGTTCTCGTGAGAAAACATATTGAGATAGATATTGAAGAGAAGGCCTGCAAGCTGCTCCGGAGCAATGTTGATGGGGCAGTCGAGATCAGTCACGAGTTTCTCAGCACTGCCAATAAGCTTCCAGGCGAGATGCTCGTGATTCTGAGTTACATCCTCTTTCACAAAATGCATGAGGACCTCATGCATATTTGACCGGTTCATGAACTGTGAAACGAAGGACACGGGAATAAGTCCCAGGAGTAGCCCAATAGTTGCAATATCTCCAGAGTTGCTGTGGCAATGTGTCTTCTGGGCTGCTGCCGGAGAGGCCTTCCATGTACAACGTAGCAGATGGAGTTTGCTGGAGAATAGGAGAAGTAACAATGAGGATGTTCAACGTGCTGACGTGATCAAGAAGGTTGGATGTATCAATGACGTTGAACGTGGTTGGCGCAGGTGACTGTGTATCAGTTCCATAAGCCTCAGGATCAAATGTGATGCATTGCGCTCTTCCAAGGAGCAACAGAGAATGGTGTGGATGTCGATTTTGTGGTGCGGGAGTAGACAAGAGCTTGACACAAGCTCAGAGTGTCTCCCACAAAGCAACGTATGATGAGCGAGCTCGGAGAAGATGGACCTTGACTGCTCAAGACCTTGGAAACTGAAGTGCACCACCTGGAAAATTGCGTCTTGCAGACATTTACTATGTCCTTCAGAGTAACTTGTGCTGGATGACGAGAGCTTCCGACAGCTGGCACAAGCGCTTCTGCCAAATGAAAGCAAGAGAGGGGATCTGTTCCATAGTGGACCCCAAATTTGTCACCGACCATGGAGTGTGCTAAGGTGATACCTCCGACGGTCTCTTAAGGACGGCAGAGCACATTCCTGTCTCCCAGTAAATGTTGTAGTGATCATCTGCCATCTTGAGCACATACATCGACAGTGTTCCGGCTGCCCAGCTTGCTGTAAACACGAATTCAAATTTTGGTTTGGAAGCCTTGATGTCAGCAGCATATGCAGATTTAAATGCTTTTGCCTTGCTAGGAGAGCAAGTCGTCATCTTGACGTAAAGCTGCCAAAGGTGCCGCAACTCAGTAAGAGTATCTCTAGTGCACATACAAAGGAAATGTCCATAAGGGCCATCGTTCCAGCCATCCAGATCGCTGGATAATTCGACCAACTTCCTGCACTGTGATATGAGCAGGTTATGGGAAGCTTTTTCGAGATACTAAAAGTGGAAAAAGATGTTCCAGATTTGCAGCACTTTCTGCACAGCACCTTTGTCAGCGAGGAGGGTGAATAGGATAACGTTGCGGGTTATTTTATTCATCAATTCAGGTTAACAAGACAAGTCAAGTGTTAAATCTGGGCTCGCCAATGACTGCACTCTCAAGGTCGCAGCAGGTGAAGTCCAGTTTTTGTGACGCTGAGTACAGAGCATTAGTGTACTAGGGTTCAGGGAATTTGGGGTGGGCTGATTTGCCCAGCTGATTTGCCTTGCTAATTTACCATGAATGACAGGGTGAATTTCAGACCCTCAAAAACAGGGTGTCAATTTGGGTGAATTTGGGTCCTGGTTCAGTTCAACTGGTTTTGGCTGGACCAGTGTAAAAAGCTTAATTTCTGAACAACCTGGCTCGTCATAGTCAAATATATAAGTTGATTTGGTTGCCGATTCGGTCGATCACCGAGAATCCAAAGAATTGTGAAGTTCAAGTCGCAGAAATATTGTAAATATTGTCCTCCCCATCGCAAAGCTAAATGCAACAACATCTCAAGGATCAACTAGCTGAACTACGACTCTGTCTTGCAGCATTGCCAGCAGACATACCTATTCCCAAGGAGTCGAAGTATAAATTTTCGAACTTCAGCCCAGATGCTGAATGGGCTGCGGACATTGGCGAGGCTGCTGCTGTCAATCGAGAGCTAGAAGTCAGGTTGGGCAGTCGAGTTGATGGCCTGAAACTTGTTGAACGAGGCCTAGAGATGGAAGCCATAGTCCACGTTTTTGAAACATGGACAAAGAAATTTCCGGGTGATGTTATCCTGGAGAAATGGGTTGACAACACTCTCGAAGCTGCGCGAGGCCTCATTCTTGCCGCGGGAAAAGCTGTGAGTTAAATCTTATTGCGAACATTAAGGTAGATGTTCAGACTCGGATGATGAAGATGGGGATTGGCGTGATAGCGCGGACCATGTGGGTTTAGCTGGTGTGAAAAGCATGGAGTTCAATGTGGGTAAAGACATTGACATATCATCCACGTACCTCCTCGATATTCTGTCAGACCACCCTGTACAGCCAACAGCTGCTCGTGGAGGTCCGTCGACGCCAAAGGTGATGGCCAGGACTTCGTCCTCGACACCGATGGATGATGAGTGGGAGGAATGGAAATAAGCAGCTTTGTTGTATATTACGGTCAATTAGACCAAATTTACCTGCAAATTAGCGCAAATCAGTGTCACAGAGCTATGGGTGAATTTGAGTGAATTTGCTGTCATTTACACTCGTCATTTAGGCCTTCACAATTGGTCATGCTAATTAGCCGGTCAACCAGAGCAGGATCCCTAATTCCCTGAACCCTATAGCATACCACTTGATATTCACATGCTTTTACCTTGCAAGCCCATGCTGTTTGCATATACAGTGTAAAGGATATGCCTTGGATTGCCGCATCCAAGAAGTGTCATGGGCAGCTAATAGCGCCCACCTGACCACCCGGACGTTACGACAAAGTGACATATATATATATCAGAGACACTTACAGTACCTGACTCCATTTTCCCCCTTTTTCTGATCCTACTTAAGACGACAACTATCCGTCAACGCACCTCAGTCTCTCTATCCGTGACTGAGGTGTGTATTGTATGTCTTCCTTATTGTTTCATTATGCTCATTATATGTAGGCTCGTGTCTAGGTTTGTAGCTACATGAATATAGTCTCTCTACCCGTGACTGAGGCTCGTGTCTAGCTCTCACCTTTCTCAGGTTATGAGCCCTGACTAAGGGATAGTGGCACCATCTTACATCTCTCTGACTTGGACTGGTATCTCTCGAACATCCCTCTCCTCCATCGCAGTTCCTGATAGTGCTGCCGTGGTCTGGTCCAGAACTGTGGTTCGAACCTGACCAACGGTCTGGTTCTAGAGAGTGCAGTCCACTGTGACACCATTGAACCTGACCGAACCAAAGTATGGTTCTCGGTCTGTGTTGTCTGGGATGGTTCTCCATCGGTTCCGAACCTCATTTGAGTCGGTGATATTTCCATTCTACAATGTGTAAGGATTACCAATCGTTCGATGCCAGAAATAGCCGTTTCAACGCCTACCTTAACCACCATCAGCGCACAGCACGGACCTCAACTCTCCATCAGTGCCTCATCATTATCGACCATCAGCTCTCTGTTCTTGTCACTCTCACCTCACTCTCAGTTCACCGCTCCCGAATCTGTCAAAACCACTATGCAACTCTCGTCATTTTGTTAATACCATACCCGTTTATGTTCATACTCACTCAGTCCTTTCATACTCTCTTTCCTTTCTGTCTACTCTACCCTGTCAGGAGTGATGCCACTCCCTTCAGTGCCCGTTGTCACATAATCGATTCGGCATAGCTATACCCGACCCATAGTATTTTGAAGTATAAAAGTAGCCCATGTACACTCACTACCACAGGCAATCATACCAGTCTCCCAGTCTCAGTCTCAGTCTTGCACTCGTGATCTAAATTATCGCTATATCCATCATTTATCGTCTCGCACTCGTCTCAATCATTATAGCATCACATTTGTTGACACTAATATAGTTCTACAGCATTTCAGCATCGCACTAGCGGTCTCCACACTCCTTTGAACTCGCAGCGAGAGCCACTTAGGTTCTTTCATTGCAGTATACGACACTTGCTCAGATTGCATGCGATTATCTTGCCATTCAGGGGAGCACAGTTCTGTCTGAGCAAGCATTCTCTAGCGGGGGCATCACATCTACCATCCATCATAATTGGTGCCATCCACCTTTTCTGTGCTACAACTCCTGAAGGCAGCATACAAGTATGGTCATGTTTCAGCGCAGTCAGCTGCATGGGCTAAACTGTCAGAGCTCCTTCCAGATGTATAGAATTTCACTGTACATCTTATTTTCGCAAATATGACCCATGCCCTGGTCCGGTTCACGTTCGAACCTTGAGAGAACTGGACGTGACCATTCTGAACCGTTCTCGTTGGTCCAGTTCTGTGTTCAACAATATGCCCTGGACCGGACGCAGGTTCGGTCTGTGGTTCTTGCTCACCCCTCACTGAACCGGACTGAACCGGACCATGGCAGCACTAGTTCCTGACCGGTTCAGACCAATATCAAAACTGTCACCCCTTATTCACTATATATTACCTCCAATATTACCATGATGTCATCTTTGGATTCTCTCCCGAAAACCAAAAGTACCCGCATGAGAAGCTTACCCTCAACGGTTCCAACTACTCCCAATGGGCAACTGGATTCAAGATGTGGGCCGGCAGGCTTGGGCTATGGCCATACATCAGCGGAGATGAAAAAGAGCCCTCACCCCCCACTCTGCTCACTGACCCGGACCAAAACATCCTTCGGAAAGAGAAACACTATGAACGGGTGAGGTTGTACAAGCAATGTCGGCTGCTTGCCCTCAGTGCATTGTCCACTGCCATTGATGCACAGGACTTTGTGTACCTTTGCGACACGGAAGACCTGAACGTTGGCTGGGATGCACTGGCTGGGAAGTACCTACCCCAAAAAGCTATCCAGTTCAACCAGTACCTTGACCGGCTCTTCACAATTCCAAAGGCACACAACAGCAGCTTGATTGCCGGGATGCTCCAGAATCTGGTGGTGCTATGTAAAGTCTGACCTTGCCACCCTCTCCATTAGCCCTCCAGCGGCTGCAGCGACAACCACGACTCCCCCTACTCCGAATGAATACAAAGTTCCGGATGCCATATTCGTCCACATCCTGCTGCGCGCACTCCCCGACTACTATGACCCCTTCCATCAGACCCTAATTAACAGCAACACAGCCCTCAATTTCAATGACATTGTCAACCATCTGAAAACACAAGAGCTCCATTGCACCACGAATGGTGGTAACACCAAGCATGCTGCAATGTTCTCTGGACATCAATGCACTGTGAACAGTCCTTCCAAGGCTGACCGCATTCCCCCCAAGGGTTTTGATGAGTCGAAGGGTGATGGATGGGTGTTGGGATGGCGCCCAAAATGTGGACACTGTGCCAAGGCTGGTCACATATGGCTATAATGCTGTGCATGTCTCTCAAAGGATGAGAAGAACCCGAAGTCAGCCACGCCTCTTTCTTCCCCTGCTGCTATCGCCACTAACATGGAAGTCTCTACAGCAGACCAACCTGACGCAAATGCCGTATCGCACCCCCCATCCATCCTCTCCTTAAAAGACCACTCTGCCAATATCTCATCATCTCTTACTGTGCCTACTGGTTCTCTACATGTAGACTCTGCTTCAATGGCCCATATGGAGCCTGATATTTCATGTTTTGCCCACTATACGAAGCTCCATGAACCAATCCGTGTGAAACTTGCCGACAACCATGTAGTCTTGGCTCCTGGCTGGGGAACCATGACACTTGCTCTGCAGTATGAGCAGTCTCTGACAAACCAAGACTTTGACTTCCTCCACATCCCTGACCTACGTTGCACCCTTATTTTGGTGTTGTGTCTTGCGTCTGAGTGCATTTCCTTCATATCTGTTAAGTAGTGTACTCAAAGGTATCGGATCCGAAGGACTTTGGCCTCAGCTCGTGCGCTGTGCCCCTTTCCCGAGTATTGTCCCTTATTTCTGAATACTAAAGTATCGTGTTTATGGGTGGACGAGTATCGTACCGGATCCATTAAGATTTACGGATATCGGATGTGTAGCGTAACGGCTAATCCAGACGAAGTCCGAACTAGAAACTAGCGGATGAGACTGTCC